>JAJPUD010008045.1:38191-96267 GCA_023553655.1 Myrmecobius fasciatus
AATTTAAAGGGAATTAATGGAAAAAAAAAAAAAAAAAAAAAGGCCGATGAAGGTGGCCTTGCTATACCAGATCTAAAACTATACTATAAAGCTGCAGTCATCAAAACCATTTGGTACTGGCTAAGAAATCGTAGTCGATCAGTGGCATAGGATAGGATCACAGGACAAACTATGCAATAACTATAGCAATTTAGTATTTGATAAATCCAAAGACTCCAGCTTTTGGGATAAGTACTCACCATTCAACAAAAACCGCTTGCCAAAATTGGAAACTAGTGTGGAAGAAATTAGGCCTTGACCCACACCTAACACCACATACCAAGATAAGATCTAAATGGGTTCATGATTTGGATATAAGGAGTGATATTATAAGCAAATTAGAGGAAAGAGGATAGTTTACCTCTCAGACCTGTGGAGATGGAATAAATTTATGTCCAAAGAAGAATTGGAACTCTTAATTGAACACCAGGATAGAAAATTAAGTTAAGAAGTTTTTATACAAACAAAACTAATGCAGTCAAGATTAGGAGGGAAGCAATAAATTGGGAAATCATCTTTACATATAAGGGTTCAGATAAAGGCCTCGTTTCCAAAATATATAGAGAATTGTCTCATATTTATAAGAATTCAAGCCACTCTCCAATCGATAAATGGTCAAAGGATATGAACAGACAATTTTCAGAGGATGAAATTAAAACTATTTCTAGTCATATGAAAAGGTGCTCCAAATCACTATTGATCAGAGAAATGCAAATTAAGACAACTCTGAGATAACCACTACACACCTGTCAGATTGACTAAAATGACAGGAAATGATAAAGATGAATGTTGTCGAGGATGTGGGAAAACTGGGACATGGATACATTGTTGGTGGAACTGTGAACGGATCTAGCCATTCTGGAGAGCAATTTAGAACTATGCTCAAAAAGTTATCAAACTGTGCATACCCTTTGACCCAGCAGTGTTTCTATGGGCTTATATCCCAAAGAGATCTTAAAGGAAGGAAAGGGACCCACATGTGCAAGAATGTTTGTGGCAGCCCTTTTTGTAGTGGCTAGAAACTGGAAACTGAATGGATGCCCATCAATTGAAGAATGGCTGAACAAATTATGGTATATGAATGTTATGGAATATTATTGTTCTGTAAGAAATGACCAGCAGGATGATTTCAGAGAGGCCTGAAGAGACTTTCATGAACTGATGCTGAGTGAAATGAGCAGAACCAGGAGATTATACATAACAACAAGACTATATGATGATCAATTCTGAAGGATGTGGCTCTTTTCAACAATGAAATGTTTCAAACCAATTCTAATTGTTCAGTGAAGAAAGCCATATATACCCAGAGAGAGGGATATGAAATGTGGACCACAACATAACATTTTCATGTTCTCTATTGATGTTTGCTTGCATTGTGTTTCCTTTCTCTGATTTTCTTTTCTTGTAGATACAATTTTTCTTGCACAACAATGATAAGAGTGGAAATATGTATACATATATCTGATTTGTCAAGTATTTTAACATAATTAACATGTAGTGGATTTCCTGCCATCTGGGGAGGGGTGAGGAGTAGGGGGGAAAATTTGTAACAGAAAGCTTTGTAAGGGTCAGTGTTGAAGAATTACCCATACATATGCTTTGCAAATAAAAAGCATTAATTAAAAAAAAAAATAAAGAAATACATGTTTTCTGATGAGGCTTACAGAAAATCCCAAGAGTGAACAATTCACTGAAGAGTCCATTACAAACTCATGTAATAATTTAGTTCTTAACAATGGCTTCTACAGGTAAAGAAAAAGAGTATTTTAGTCTTTAGAGTGAGAAACCATTTTAAAATATAGATGTAAAAAAATTTTATTCAATGAATAGAAAAAAGGTAAAGACTACTTCAGCAACTTCATCCAAGAAGTTCAATTCCGTATGTTGACCTGAAATAATGCACGCAATTTTTGTTTGCATTATACATTTATGACTAGAATAGTTAAAAGTAGATATTCAAAAGTGGACATGCTTGTGTTGCTAAAATAATTGTTGAACCTCAAACATGTAAGCTTTTTTATCTCATTAAATAATGAATTCGTAGCTTGCCTTTGATCCAACAAACATTCCTTTATTGTGTTCTACAATGTCCAAGGTGAAAAATAACTCAGCCCCTACTTTCAATTAGCTTATAAGATAATAAGGAGCAGAAGTAATGAGAGGAATAAGATATATGAGAAAAACAATGAAGTACCCATGAAATCTAAGAATCCTGAGAGATTATGAAGTGATTTCTTGTGAGATAGAGCTCTGCAAAAATATACCTCCATAAAAAAAGGAAAAGCTGAGCTAGATTTTGAAGAAAAGAAGATGTTAAAAAGTTAATTAGGACGGGGGGGGGGAGGAGAAGAGCCTGTTTCAAGGCTGGAGAACCATCTCAAGAAGGTAAATCTTACCTTCCTACCTATCAGACTGGCTAATATGATAAAAATGAAAAATGTTGGACGGGATGTGGGAAAACTAGCACACTAATGCACTGTTGGTAGAATTATGAACTGATTCAACCATTCTGGAGAGCAATTTGCAACTATGCCCAAAGGGCTTAAAAAAACCCCCTGCATATTCTTTGATTTAACAATACAACTGCTAGGTTTATATCTCAAAGATATCCCAAAAAAGGGTAAAGGATCTATGTGTACAAAAATATTTATAGAAGTTCTTTTTGTGGTGGCTAAGAACTAGAAATCAAAGAGACATTCATCAATTGGGAATGGCTAAATAAGATGTGGTATATGATTGTAATGGAATATTATTGTGCTACAAGAAATTACAAGCAGAGGCAGCTAAATAGCATAGGGAGTAGAACATCAGCCTAGGAACTAGGAGGACCTGAGTTCAAAACACACCTCAGACACTTAACACTTCCTAGCTGTGTGACCCTGGGTAAATCACTTGACCCCAATTGCCTCACAAAAACAAAAACAAAACAAAACAAAACAAAAAAAAAAAAAGAAATGACAAGCAGGATAATTTTGGAAAAAACTTGGAAGGACTTAAATGAATTGATGCATAGAAAAGTGAAAAGAATGAGAACATTGTACACAGTGATGGCAATATTGTTCAATGAATTACAATTTAGCCATTCTTAGCAATACAATGATCCAAGACAATCCCAAAGAACTAATGAATAAAGCATACTGTTCACTTTCAGAGAAAGAACCAATATTGATTGAATACAGACTGAAGCATTCTGTTTTCACTTTCTTTTCCTTTTTTCTTTTATTTCAGTCTTCTTGTACAAAATGACTAATGTGGAAATGTTTTACAATAATTGCACATGGATTACCTATATCTGATTGCTTACTATCTTGGGGAGAGGAAAAGGAGGGATGGAATTTGAAATCAAAACTTTAAATAAGGATGTTTAAAATTTTTTTTAAAAAATAAGTACAAATGTATTTATGAAAAATGCAGGGACGATAGTTATGATGACTTTCCAACTTTCATAGTATTGTAGACAAGAGAGCTGTACTAGTATAAAACATAGCCAAGGCTGAAGGAAGTTATACATTTTAACAAAAACACCTTTTTAGCACTTAAGTAAAAGGTCATTTAACAGACAGAAGAAGAGGAGGAAAAAAAAGGAAAAGGAAGAAAAGGAGAAGAAAGAGGAGGAAGAGAAGAGAAAGGAGAGGGAGGAAGAGAGGAGTAAAATGAGGGAGGAAGAGGCAGAAACAAATTGAGAAAATACCAATTTGGGGGACAGTGAGAAGTTATAATAAAATATAAATTGTATAAAGATGGAATCGGGAAGAGAACTAGAACTGTGATTTCAGTAGTGGATTGAACTCCCTTATGAAGAAATTCCCTTTAAAAATGCAGGTCAGTCACTTTTTAGTTGCAGAAGAGAGGCTGACCTGCATTCTTAAAGGGAATTTCTTTTGCAACTAACAGCCTTAAAGATTTGCCTAAATTACTGAATAACTATATGACTTGTCCAAGGTCACAATGTTAGTATGTGTCAGAGCTGAAAATTGAACCTTGGTCCTCCTAACTCCAAGACCAGGTCTTTGTCCATTATCATGTCCCTTTTGGGTGAAGTTAAGTACTTTAAAATAAGACTGGAAAGGAAAGTTGGAATAATACTATAAAGGGCACTGATAGTCAAAGGACTTTGTATTTTATTCTCTAAGCAATAGAAACACTATTGAAGATTACCTGAACAAGAGAACAACATAATCAGGCTTGTGTACTACAAAGATTACCAGGACAACAATGTCAATTAAATATTTAAGTACCAGCTCTGTGCTGGGCTCCATTATAAGTTCTGGGGTTACAAAGAAAGGCAAAAGACTTCAAAAAGTTCAGAATCTAATGGAGAAAGATAATATGCTTATACTCAGCAGTTTAATTAGAACCCAGTGTTGTAATTCATTTAAATCTGCTCTTCACAAGAATAGCAATATTTGGAAATTTGGAACCTACAGATTGAAATCATACTTATGAAAAGCATTCTCAATAATAGGGCAGGTAGATAGTAAAGTAGATAGAAAGCCAGGCCTGAAGTCAGGAAGACCCAAGTTCAAATTCAGCCTGAGATACTTACTAGCTATGTGATGTTAGATAACTGTCACTTAATGTTGTTTGCCTCAATTTCTTTGATTATAAAATGAGCTGGAGAAGGAAATGGCAAACCATTCCAATCTCTTTGCTAAGAAAATCCCAAATGGGATACCAAAAGAGTGAGAACACAATTGGATAACAAAAAATTCTCAATAATGCTGGTAGAAATGCATCAGACCAGCCCTAGTTAGTTTTACTAATGACAGAATGAATGCCAGTGGTTTGAGAAATCAATTTCTCCCCAAAACATCTTTAGAATGTTTTCCCTATTTTCCTTTCTATCACTGATTCTAAGAAAAGACTTTAACAAAAGTCTCAAGATAATATGACAATCATAACAGAAATATACAAGTATTATAAGTCTTTGATCCCCTACATGAAAATCTTATTACCTGATATATCCCAAGATAGAGACTAACAAAAACAATTTAAATTACAAATATAATCTTATGTGGGAAGAAAGAAATCTCAGCATTAATACCCTCAAGAGTTCTCTCCCATATTATCCTCTCTTTTTGGAAATAGGATGTTATCTACCTATTTACTTGTTATGATAGTGCCTTGCAAAAGCACGGTGGTATATGACCAACAAATGGAATCTCAAGCAACAGACACATCTTGAAATAAAAAGCTTTTCTTTTGTCCAAAAGACTAATAAAACTGTTTGATCAAAAATTCAAATTAAAGCAGGGCTGATGACTACGAGACAGGAAAAAGAGCAAGATTTTCAGTCTTTTACATTTACACTCTCTACTTCCATTCAATATTACTGGGAAACAGAGAGACCCAAAAACACTATTCTTCGAAGATTTTATTTTATGTGTATAAGGTGTTCATTACATCTTCTTGGCCAGTAAAATACTTCTATCGTTAAACAACATATATGATGCCAACCTTTGTTTTTTGGCTATTGTTTGAGTCATCATTCAAAAGTACTTGATTATAAAAATAAACAACTTGGTGACTAATATCACATCTCCCATGTTTTTCCTTTTTACACTAAAGGTCTTTTTTAAAAAGTAAAATATTTGATGCAAATAAATATTCTCCATATGTGTTTTCATAGGTATCAATTTAAGAAAAACTAAATTTGTGAAAGTTGGGCAGGTTACTGTGTCACAGTTTCCATGGCTCCACAGAAATTTCAAAGAGCGAGCCAGGGGCTAGTGTTGCTAGGAATAAAACCAAAAAAACAAAGACTAGGAAAACTGAGTTGGTCAAATGCCATTTTTGAAAAAAACAAACAAAGTTTTTCAGTCAGCAAGTAAAGTAACACTGCTTTTGATTTCCAATAGCTAACCTAGTTTAACATAGCAGTGAACAGATGCCAAACCACATGCATTCTGCTGCCTCCAGAAAATGGAAGGGGAATTGAATTGAAACTTAACTTGTTACGCTACCACCTTGAAATAAAATCATATTTGTCTGAAAAAAAAAAAGATTTGTTTTGTGAAACCAGTAATTCCTCCCTTCTCTGCCTCCTTCAAAGTATAATATGTTTAACAAGGTTAAATTTTCAGTTTAAAGGCATAAAACAGATGTGTCCTCTTACACCCACACAAAAGAAAATAGATTGCTAACTTATGTAGTAGTTCTTCCAAAACACAATTTCAGATTTAATAGTAGAACCTTTTTTGAAGCTCATATTATAGTGGAGGGAAGGAAGAAGTTCAGAATCTCAGAAAAAGTTTCCTACAGATTTTTAGTAAAGATGGCGAAAGGATGAAAACTAGAGAAAATGTATTAGTTTTATACCTCCAAACATTTATGCTGAATAAATGAGTGCCTCAAAAAGAATGATGCTATGAACTTTCCAGACTCCAAAGCTAAGAAATGTAATTCATCTTCATCAGATGCAGCAATGAACTTTCTCAAGCCATGTTCAAGAGAAACTTTTCCATTTGTGGCTTGTTTCATGACAAGGAAGGATATGGATGAAGATAAAACAGAGAGTTGGCGCCAAATGTTGGCAAAGCAATTTGTCACCTAGAATATCCCATGTTGAAGAACACAATGAAAGTCACTTTTAAATAATTCTTTTTATGAATGAAGACATTTTAATGAGACAATATGATACTAATCTTAGAGACAATAGAGAAGTGGGTTTAATCACACTTGCAACATCTGTAAGCTGATTTAGCTTTCAGTCATGTCTGACTCTACATGACCCCAGTTGTGATTTTCTTGGCAAAGATACTGGAGTGGTTTGCTATTTCCTTCTCCAGCTCATTTTATAAATGAGGAAACTGAGGGAACCAGGGTGAAGTGATTTTCCTCAGGGTCACATAGATAAGACCAAATGAGACAAGGCATATAAACAAGCACTTTGTAACCCCTCAAAACTTTAACGTCAAGTTTGCCTATTCACACCATTGCCATTAATTTGACTTGGGAGGGGCAATCTAAAAGACAACAAATACTTGGTAATTGATTGATTAATTAGTCCTCTTCAAAAATAGACTGCTAGTTTCACTTACCACTTTTTCCTTTGATCTGAGGACTCCAAGTTTCCCGAACCGAACGTGAAAAGGAGAACACTGATAGGTGCCATCCTGCTGCCGGACCACAATAACATCAATGCATCCAGAGAGTGTGGCTTGATTAATACCCTTGTATAGCTCCTTCACAGTAACAATGACTTGTCCAGCCAGCTGCCCCACATAATTCATGGTTTGAGACTAAAAAAAGAAAAAAGGAAAAATAGAAATTAAATGATAAAAAATCACAGATATGATCCATTTGGTATCAAGATGTCATTCCAGGTAGCAAGACTTTTTTTTATACTTTGTCAAATTTTTTACAAGATCCTCTAACTTGGAATGCTCATTGACAAACTTTCCTTATGATTGGCTACCCCTGTAAGATCTTTCTCCTCTTCCATTATGTCTAGAGGTCTATTCCTTTTTTCCCTGACAAAGCTGCAGGTGGGTATTTTCCCCTCCTTTCTTTTTCCTTTCTTGGCCATTGGCAATGCTTATTTCTCAATAGCCAAGACCCATAAATCTACACCTAGTATATGATGAATATTAAACTACTCATACCACCACTGAAGGACCCTCAAAATACTTGCCACTCAAGTCCCAGGTAAATATTCCCCCTTACTACCATGTGCCAAAGATGTAGACCTGCCCTTCCAGCCCATAATGACCACCACCTAAAGACTGTGATTCCCTCCATATGGCTTTGACTACTTGGCCTGAAGTCTTAGATCCCTCACTCTCACCAACTGACCCCAGAAAAACTTCCTCTCTTCCCACCTGCTACCTCAGGCCTCTGGAAATCCCACTTTCATTACAGTGGCCAATACTAGAGAGAGAGGAAAGAAGCATCCCTTCTCCCACAGCCCAGAGTCCTAAAATAGAACTTGGAATAAGTTTTCCCATAGAAACAACATTATACATGGTTGTTAGATTCCATAGTAAGGTCTAATATGAGAGAACATAATGTAATTTAGTGACATTATGGTTTTAAAAGTCCTTTATCAGCTAGCTTAGGAATCTAACTGCTTTTTATAAAATTATTAACATTTTTATATTGTTTCTATGGGAAAACCATTCTGAATTCCAAAACAACAAACTGACAAACAGCTTTGGAATGAAATTAATTCTTCCAGGAATGATAAATATTTGTATTTCATAAACTAAATGAAATTAACACATGCTTTCATTCTTATCACCTTCCTTAAGAAAAGACATTTAATGTTATCATTTCAAAACACAAAAGATTTTTTCTCTCTTGAAATCATGACTCAAATACCCTAAGTATCTACAGAAATGTCTCAAAGAAATTTCTGAAGTTTAGGTGTGATAAAAGTCTCCAGAGGTAAGCTAAAGTGGACTGCCTCCAGAAGAGCTGTGATAAAAATTGGGGAAAAAAACCTTAATTTGGCTAAAGTTTCCTTGCTCCCACCCCTAATGAATTCCTCAGTCTTTAAAATAGGCCCCATTGTTCCTGCCAGGAATGATCAGCTTTAATGGGTGAACACTGCCTCTTCTTCCCCTTACCCTCCCCATCAATGAGTGACTTACTGCCTTTCTTTCTCATAGTCATTGTGACATGACTGTAGGTAGGGCCTGTTAACTTTCAGGCAAAAGTGGGGGGGGTCTCAATGCCTTAAAATTTCTAAATCTCAAAAATACTCTCTCTGTATGCCAAGGATCTTTAAAATAAGTATTACCTGTTTAGTTCTTTTAGACCTTAAAGACACATTTAGAGTTAGAAGGGGAAAAAAAAAAAAGAATTGAGAGTAGCTTTATTTTAAGCTGATAAAGATTATTACAAAGCATTTACAGATATGGAAAACTCACACATAAATAATCAGAACACCAGCCAGAAACTGTGGGAAAATGAGCAAAAAAACCCCTCAGCTTCCTTTGCCTTGCTATTCTAGTGACAATTATTTAGAAGAAATGGTTGATATTTATTAAGAGTTTGTAGCATAAGATATAAGTTTTTATTCAGGAGCAATAAATTCAACAAACATTAATTAAAAGACAACTGTATAACCGAATAATATACTAAATGACCAGTGAGATGCAAAGATTAGATAAAATAAGGTACATGTCTTAGGAAATTTCCAATCTAATTTGTAGGGAGAATTTAATTTTTATATACTCCACAGATGAATTCAAAAATTAATTTGACAAGTTTAACTTTCATTAAGCTGCGCCTTGCAACACAATAAAAAAAATTCATTAAAAGCAATTAATGTTTTTGTGTCTGGGTTACAATAATCAACTCTAGACCTTGAAATAATATCTGAAAAATTAAAAAAAAAGAGGCAAGATGCCCAGTATAAATTAATTTGCATTTAAAACCTACATTTCAGGAGCTCAGGCTCAGGAATTTCACAAGTCATCTTAGTCAAATTTTTTATTTCACAAAGGAGAGAAACTCAGGCCCAGAGAAATTATTACTTTCCCAAGTTCATGGCTAGTGAAAGATACAAGATTTGAAATGCCCTAAGTCCAAATCCAGTGTTTTTCCATTATACCACACTGCCTTTTAAAAGGAAAATCCTTTTGAAATTGTTATATTCTGTAGGTAATAAGGACCTGTTTTCATTAATTTATTATTATTAATTAGGCAGCTGCCACATAGTCCAAGTTTTAGTTGATATTTGATCTATGATAACATTTTAAAAACGGCATTCTGATATTTATAAGATTCTAGTAGTTTCTCTTGCTTGGGAAACAGAAAAAGTAAACCTAGTGAAACAAATAGGCAATAAGATGCATTGGATAGAAAGCTGACTCTGAAGCCAACATATGGGTTCAATTCCTCTTCCTTACACTTTTTGACTATCTGACTCAGGGTAAAGCAATGAACTTCTTGGGGATCTAGGCATCTTTCTAAGACTATATGTTGCTAGAGAAGGTACTAACTTTTTTTTTTTTTAATTAGAGGTCATTCCCTACATCAATATGATCCGAAATCCATATACCAATCAATCCAGCAGCAATCAATAAGCATATATTAAATGCTTTGGGAATACAATAGAAAAAAAAAATAAAGGAAATAGTCCCTGTTCTCCAGCAGCTAGTATTTTATACAGGAAGGCACAACTACCGATTATATCCGTAACTGTTATATGAAAGCACTATCGTATAATGTAAAACACTCCATCCAATTTGGAATCAGTAGACCTCAGTGCTACTACTTTGTTCCAATTTTGCCACTGATTAGCAAGGTAAGTATAGGCATATGGTGTCACCTCTCAGGGACTCAGTTTTCTCAACTGTCAGGTCAAGCAGTTCATTTATTAATGAATTTCTAACATTTTGAATTTGGTTTTTTTTTTTTTTAAGTTAAAATATATAAGCTTTGGGAGAGAAGACATCAGTGAAAATGGAACATTGGGTCCCTAATTAAGAACATTTATATTCATTCAAGATGCTTTTAATTACCATGGTTAAGTGATATGCTGCCTATGTAAGAAAAAACTATGTTAACACAATGTTGTTTCTAAATATGGAAAAATATAGGCTGTCAAATTACTAGAGTTCTGTTTATATGATGAACACTGAAATAACAAAAGTCATGACAGACACACAGGGAGATGTACTATACTGTGATAATGAAAAACAGTAACTCTGCTAAAGTACAAACAAGGCAGAAGGGAGAGCTTTGTACTTGGTCATGTTTGAGGGGAAAGCATGTAATCAACCTTTGGAGAAGGCCCTGTTTTGAGCAGAAATTACATCATAATTATTTACTCAACAGCAACATCTAGGACTTCAAGAACAACACCCCATGCCTATGAAGTATTTAATTAAGTCATGGATCGCACCCAATCTCTAATGCTTCGAAAAAAAGCACTGCTACAGGTAGTAAGGTATAGTGGGGAAAATACTGGACAATGAGTCAAAAGATCCCAGTTTTTACATGTAATAGGTGTCATTAAATGGAGACAAGATGTGCATTATGAATCAATTAACAGATATTTATTGATTGGTTAGCAAATGCCATGAACTGTATTAAGCAATGGAAATTCAAACAAAAATGCCCTCAAGGAACTTAGATTCTAATAGGAAATAAAAGATATGAGTCGCTAAGTACATAAATAATGAACCTAACACAAATACAAGGGAATTTTGGTAGAGAGTATAGTAGTAATTAGAAGGATCAAAAAGGATTTCATATAGGACAGGAATTCTTAACATGGAGTCTATCTAATCTTAAGGGGTCTATTAAAAGATTTCAGGGGATGAGAAAAATGTAACTATTTTCACTAACCTTCAACTGAAACTAACCATTTCCTTCGAGGATGAACTTTTAAAAAATTCTGAGAAGGGATCCATAGACTTCACCCGACTGCCAAATATGAGATTCTATTGATATTGACTGCAGGAAATAAACCAACCGTTCCCTGAAGTAAAAATATCAAAAAAATACTATTTGAAACAGTTTTCCTAATAGTACCAGCTCAGGTGCTACCTCCTCCATGATGCTCTTTTTTTTTTTAAACATGAATTTTTTTTTTGAAATTTTTAATTGTATTTTATTTTTCTAAAGACATGCAAAAATAGTTTTCAACATTCACCTTTGCAAAATCTTATGTTCCAAGTTTTTCTTCCTCTCTTCCCTCTTCCCCCTCCTCAAAGCAGCAAGCAATCCAATATAGGTTAAATATGTACAATTTTTCTAAACATTATTTCCATATTCATTACTCCATGATGTTTTCTTGATCTTTCTATGAAAATCAGCCTCTTTTCCTTGAACTTTTCATATCCAAAGCTAATGCAAAAAAAAAAGTTGTTTTAAAAATGAGGAAACTGAGGCTGTTCAAGAAAGTTAAATAACTTGTCCATGGATATGAAGCTAGTAAATGCCAATGTCATGATTCAAAACCAGGCTTTCTAAGTTCCAAGTCTAGTATTCTTCCTACTATACCATAATTGTTTCTTGCTATGATGTCTGATGCACACAATCATAGTCTAACTTTTATTATTAGTTATAGATACCTATGTCTTTTAGGGCCCTACTGGAGCCCATTTAAATGAGTGGGAGGAAATTTATTACTAAATTTAGCATGAGCATTGATATCTCAGAAATCAGCAAACTGCAAAGCAGGTCTGATTTATAGTTTCATTGACTGTCTAGCCTTAACAAAGTAATGGCAAAAATATTAATAGTAAAAATTAAATTTAAAAGTGTGTTGTCATACTTTTTTCCTGGTCCTCCCAAAGTCAGATGTAAAACATTTTATCAATCCCTTTTTCTATTCTATCAGCTCCCTGAAAACAGGGCCATCTCACAAATCTATCCTCAGTTTCTCACATAATACTTTCTACTATTTTTTGCTAGATTTGTGAATTCTTTGGTTATAGAGAATGCCCTCCCAATGAGGAAATTTCCTTGTTTATTGACACCTGATGTCAACCTTATAGTCTTAGAAGCACTGAGTCACAGGGTCACAAAACAGATTGCTTCCACTGGTAACCCCTTCTCTCTAACCTTCAATCTCTTCCTATCCCCTGGCTCTTACTGCCTACAAATAGGTATGTTTCTCCATTAAATTAAATTTAAAATTAAAATTTTAAAAACACCCTTTTCTAGATTCTATGATTTTCTCTTTTTTTCAAATTCCTTGAAAAAAATCATTTATATTTAGTGCATCCATTTTTTTTCTTCTAAACCTTTTGAAACCTGCCTTTCTACCTCATCATTCAACCCCAGCTACTCTTTCCAAAGTAACCAATGTTGTCTTAATGCATAATCTGCCTCTCCTTGGTTCTTATTCTTTTTCTTTAACTACTGGAGAATTTGGCATCATTAAGTACCATCTACTCCTATATATACTATTTGGTTTTCTTGATATTTTTCTCTCTGTACTCTTTTTCTACCTGTCTGACTACTCTTTAGTCTCCTTAGCTGGATTATAATCCATATCATATACCCAACCACAGGTGTACTGGGCCTTATCTTTCATTTGGTAGCCTCATCACTTCCCAATAGTTCAATTCAACCTCTTATATAGTTGTTTCCTAACTCTAACTAATGGAGTTCTGGTCTCATATTTGGACCTCTTGACAGATTTGAGACTTCAAAACTCACCAGGGCCAAAACAGTCTGAATCATCCTTTCCACCAAATCCACCCCTTTTTTAAACTTTCCTATTGTGGTTGAGGGCACCACACTCCTCAAACCTGGAATCATCCTTGGCTTCATACATTCACCCCACAGATCCAGTTTCTTGCTAAATATTCATTTTATCTCAAAAACACTTTTTCTCTTCACTCAGACAATTACCAGACTAATATAAGTCTTCATCACTTCTCATCTCGACTACTGAAAGAATTTTTAATTTGGTCTCTCTGACTTCAGTTTTTCCTTAAACAAATTCATCATCCTCTTAATCATCATTACCTCTTGCAGATAAGGAAAATAAGCTCAAAAAATGAAAGGACTGGGAAGAAGAAAGAAGAAAGGAAGATGAAGAAGAAAGGAAAGAGGAGAAATTGCAAAGATCTTATGCAAAGGTCTTCTACTTTGAATATGATGCCTTTGCACTATTAACTACTTCAATAGAGCTAAAGATTCAATACAAAAACATGGCAAGTAAGAATAAGAAAAATAATTATTAGAGTTATATTTACAATTTATGATGAGAAAAGGTATTTGTAATATGTATTTAATATGCAGCCCAATCAAAAAAAGTCAGATCCAGGCCTGTGCATTGATTATAGGCATCAGTATATTAACCACTGACTGATCCTGAAGCATTTCTATGAAACATAAGATATAAGAAAACCAAACACAGGCATTCATAGATGAAATTTTGGAAAGGTGGATCTGAATCAAAATATTATTATTGTTGTTAATAGAATAATATCAGAAATACATTTGAAAAATTCAATTTATAAAAGGATTTATCCATAATTTATTAATTTTTATACATTTGGATTTTGGATTTGCTTTAAATGTGTATGTGCTTGTGTGTTATGTGTGTAGACACATACATATTCACATATCCCCAAATATGTGTTATAAATAAACACATACACACATATCCCCATGTGTATATATTCATATATATCTATCTTAGAAATTCTTTTCATTTGCTTATGCCCACTTGTGATCTTAAATAATGACCAATTATATTATTTAAAACAAATAATTAGCCTTAAGAAAACCTTAATTTATTAAGTAGTTAAATATTCTTTATGGTTTTGTTGAATTTTTTTAGCTATGGAATTACTATAGTTTTATGATCTTTTTATGTACCCATTTAAATCTTATTTTGTTTTCTGCATGTACTAAATGCACATTGTGCCTAAAGTTTCCAGAGGACAAAGAACAGATGTGACTGTGATGTACAAATGGGCATTTAGGAGAATCAGTGTATTATACTGGACAAAATGATAGTCAGGAGTTACCTGGTATCAAATCCAACCTCTGACACTAACCAGATGACACTGGACAAGTGATTTAACCTGTTTAATAAACCTCAGCTTTCTTACATAAAAAATGGGGATGATATTTTTAGTACCTTATATATAATATTCGAAAGAGAATCAAATAAGAACATAGGCAAAGTGCTTTGCAAGCCCTGAAGTGTTATACTCATGCCAGCCATTATTCTTTTATCATAATAATAACAATGAAATAAGGAATAAAACCAATGTTTAGGATAGATGATATGATAACAGGCAGAAAGGTGGAATTATTCAACTTCTACTGTTTTTTCTCTATCAGCAGGAATGAGCTTCACACTGGGAAGAAAAATCCCAAACTGGTTAAATTAAGAACCTAAAGACAATAAAAGAGCATTTCGTCCACAGCATTTAGTCCAGAGCATTTGGTCAACCTTATTTAATCTGGTTCAGGTCACCAGAGGCCCAGAAGCCTTTTCAAGCTATATCCTAGGACATTAAAAGTTCCAATAGTTGTGACTGCTAAACTACTGTTAGTAATCTATGAAAAATCTTTGAGAACCACAGAGGTACCAAAGATCTGGAGATGGACAAATGTTGTAATTTTTAAAATAAAGAAGGTCAATTCTAAATTAAGAGTCAGTAGGCCTGGAAACATTTGAAAGCAAGTGATTACAAAAATAGTTTCTGAGCACTTAGAATGGGAAGTGGTAATTACCACAAGACATTATGGGTACATCAAAGGCAGGTCACACAAAAATGAGCCCATAGCAACAAAAAATTAGTCACTTAGAATATTCTTCAATTCAACAAAGTGAAGTCAATAAACAATTAATAAAAGCTCATAATATACAGAGAACTGTGCTCAGTAGCAGAGAAGATATAAATTTTAAAAAGACACATTTTTTGTTCTTCATGGAATTTACAGTCTATATGTAGCAAAACATGACAAAATTATTATAATTACACAGAGATAATTAGGTGTAGCTGTTATAGATAATTATAACACAAAGCAATACATAGTACCTGCATTAAAGAAGTACCAAAAATATGTTAGGAGATTCCAGGAGTCAAAGTAGGGAAATCACTACTGATTTGGGGCTAGGAGAACTTTCAGAGCTTAAGGAGCACTTGTAGGAAAGGATAGAACCTTAGTAGACACTTAACAAATACTTCTTGACTTGATATGACTCCAGAGTATGATGAGATAAGGCCAGAAAAATAGGGTGGTGTCAGATTTTGAAGAGCCTTGATTATCTTCCATAATCGTTTTATTGCTTGTAGACAAAAAAAAATGATCTATGTTGCTTAATAGTACAGTTACATGGATTCAGAACTGGACAAAATATCTTTAGTGAGGAGTCAGGTGAATGAATATTCAATGTGAAAGGCAGTCTCTGTAGTGGAGCATTGTAAGCCTTTGTCTTTAGTATGTTCAATATTTATATCTATAATTTGTTTACTTTAAAAAAAACCCCAAACTTTGCATTAATTACAAGCCATCATTTTCAAAGCTACTATGCTTTTCTGTGCTTCTTTCTAAGTTTTCTTTTGTTCTTTGCTGTGTACTTTTTTCTCCCTCCAAGAATGACTTTTTATAGCTAGATAATAGTTCATATGAAGAAGATCTTGAGCTTTTAATTGACTACAAGTTCCATATGAGAATTTAATAGTTTAAGTTTAAAATGGCTTTTCTAATCTTAGGCTGCATTACCATAAGCAGAGTGGCCAGATTATAGAAATTATAGCCCTTCTGTATTGTACTATGGTTAGACCACATCCAGAGTATTATATTAATTCTAGACACTTTATTTTTAGCAAGGATGTGAGAAGACTAGAAAACCATTCAGAATAGTAGGGGGAATGGGAACCATATCAAACAAAGTCTGGTTGAAGGAGCTGAGGATATTTAGCTTCCTAAAAGAGAAGATGTACGTATAGGAGATGATACTTTTGAGTATATGACATTCTGTCATTTGGAAATAGGATTAGACTTGTTTAAAGAATGGGGAACAATGGGTGGAAGTTTCAAGGAGACAGATTTCCAGTTGTTATAAGAAAAAACCTCCTAACATGTAAAATTCTCCAAAGTATAATCGCATTTTAAAGGGACTTTGAGTTCCCCATAACTGCAGATCTTCAAGCAAAAACTCAACTAACACTTTGTTAACCATGCTATGAAGATTCCTGCCATTCTACACTTAAAGCTACATCTGAGATTCTATGATTCTAATAAAGTGGTTTTTTTTTTGCTTCATCTACAGTCACAGTAACAAACTATATCATATTTCCACTGATGAATCTGATAATTTGTTAATGAATCCTTTGACTATGGCCACCATCGAAACATGCCGACATTACAAAATTTGTAATTAATCTGTGTCTAGAATTAGTGAAAATAATTGAAGGTAATTTGTGTTCTTTTCTTAAAAAATTATTTTCATAAGGAATAGGTAGTATGTGACAACGTCATCAGTTTTTCTTACTAGGTCTTACTCAGTGACAAAGTTTGGGGTCAAAGTTTGTCAAAGACATTAACCAGTGTAGCTTAAAAGTTAAAATTATTGGCTCATCAGTGAATGGGTTTGTTTGGGGGGTTTTTTTGTGTCATGGCATCTCATGAACACATATATAATGTGAAGAGTATTGTGTTCTTTATCAGAAGAGGAAGTATTCACAGAGATGACATCATCAATATCAGAAACAAGGCAAACGTAACTGACTTCTTACTTTGGGATTTGAGGAGGGAAGACAAGCTTCTTCTGGTTAAAATTTTACTAACATGCTCAATCAAGTGTAATTTCTAATTTTCTTATGCAGTGAATATCTACTATATCTAAAATACAATCGAAGGTACTAGTAAAGAACTCTTAAATCATATTCTGTACTAGGAAATATTAGAGGATCAAATACCTTCAACACAAAGATGATGCACTTTGGGCAAGTTTTTAATAAACCAGTGTACGATTTTAGCAATTGGTATTTACTAAGGCATAGAAATTACTAGGATACAAATTCTTTAAGCTTCTCTATTTATGGATAGTACAAATAACAACTCATGACAATCCTGCAAAAGAAACAAAAGCCAGGGTGATAAGATAAAATCTCTAAGACTACCCATTCTCTCTAAAGGATGGCAACCCTCACATTACTGTGAAAGGCTGTGGGAACAGGAAACTCATATTCAAAATTATTATCTCCTTCCCCTAAATATCATTAAATTCCCCCACAAAAATAAGCTAAGCTGGAATGTTAAACGTTTCCTTAGTTGCCTGAATCTCCAAATAGCAGATGGTCATTCAAACTTTTTTAATCAGTAATACCAACAGAACTTCAATTTAAAAATAATCTATCTAATCACTGAAGATTACAAGGGTCCCCACCTTATTAATATTGGCTAACAAGGGCATAACAGTCAAAGGTTTAGTCTAACTACCAAGGCACTGAAGAATTAGTAAGGAAAGGAAAGAGATCCTTAAGTCTCAGCTTTCATTTGCTTTATATAAAGAACTACACTTGAGAAAAACAATGCTGAGAATCTGTCTGATCCAAAAGAAGATAAAAGTCAAAGACTAAATGAAATTTGAAGATGAAATTCCATAGTACAGAAGTTTTCTTTTTTAAAGAAATTATATTTTTACCAGTCTTCCTGTGTATATAAACCAATAAACATTTCTGTACAGCTGACACTTTCTGCCTCTTATTCCTATATTAATGTTTTTGATAACAACTGACATTTCTATAGAGCTTTATGGTTTACACATATTAAACACATTGTACATATACTTTGTACTTATTCTTTCAAAGAGCCTCAAGTAAATTGTAAGAGAAGTGTGACAGATAATAAGATATCCATTTTACAAATGGGAAACTACAGTTTAAAGAAATTAAGTGATTTGCCTATGATCATAGCCAGAAGTCTCGCAGGCCAGATTCAGACCTGCTTTCTGACATTAAGCAAACTCATTCATTTCCAATGCTTTGTTGTCTGCATTCAGACTGTGGAGCTCATGTTGACATCAGAGAATATGGCTTCTATTTACAAATTCCCCTTTGAAGAAGAGAAAGATTTGCAAATTTTTGTCATGCAACATGTTATTAATTTGATTATATTCAGACTGCTATCACTTATGATGAAGGTATTCTGGAAGATTTTTTTCCAGGGGCAAGAAAAAAAGGCAAGGACAGGAAAACAAAACAAAACAACAGAATTTAGGTGAAATGTGTATTTCCTGTCACTAAATTGTCCCTTCTCCTGCCCAGTTTCCTTGTAGAGATTATTTTTTCTAATCAGCTATTTTAGCTAAATTAAAACATGTATCAATCAATAGATATTTATGGGGTGCCCACTATGGGCCAGGCATAGGATTATGGGAAAAGTAAAAGTAATTAATATTTTTCATAATCCCATGAACTATGAGAGCTCTTTGTGATTCAAAAGTAGTTCTGATAAAGCTCAAAGAAAACAAAAACCACCTAGAGATTCTAGGCTCTTGCTTCACTTGCTCCTTGGATCATTGCAGCAGATGCTTCCGTTTTCTGTAAATTTTTTCTTCTTTGATATCCTCTTAAGACATTTATCCTCCTTTAGATATGGGCTAAAGTTTAATTCATAAAAATGGATTCTACAATATTCTGTCCTTGATCTATGCCTAGAGTAAAAATTTTCTTTTATAAAAATAAAATTGGTCCATTGGTTTCTTTTATTAACTCTTCAGCAAAGCTGAAATTTCACAAGGGGGTTTTCAAAAATCAGAGTATTTAGAAAGCATTTCTATTTTATGCTATAGCAGAGGCTTTAAGAAATAAAGAAAAAGAAAAGTTGTTATTAAAAGTAAAAAATATAAAGATTTAAAAATAAGATCTTTTCCTCATTTCCTACTAAATAACAAAGAATAAATGTTTTATTTTTAAGTCCCTGATCACAGAATTTAAGATTTTACATTTTGAATTTTCTTTCAGTGAATCATTTTCTCTCAACAGTGTTTGTACATAAATGAAAAATTAAAGGATTACTAACAGATGTCAAAGTACAAGGCACAACATAAATGAAAAGATTATTATTATTATAGATAAAGAGGTTGATACTGACCAATGATAAACAGGATGAGGCATTTCCAATAATTGGCACAATTTTACCTGCACATTACTGCCCAGACCTTTTACCCTCCACAGAATACACTTACAAGCGAGAACACTAACTGGGGTTAAGGGCAAAGTTTATGACAGCAGACTAATGCAAAGCTGACCCAAGGAAGAACAGTACAAATTTGGCTTCTACAAAATTCTAAACAAATAAACAGACCAAGGCAAGTGAAAGACCTGGAATTAGGACACTAGCAAAGTTTAAAAGATACAACTCTAAATTATAACCTCTATTGCCAAGAGTATATCCAATAAACACAAGAGTATATACCCAAGAGTTTATACCCAATAAACACAAGAGTAAGTCTTTAACTGTCCCCAAATGTTTAATAATAAGGAGAATCCACTAAGAAACAGTTCAGAGATATAGTTTAGTCTTACTACCCTCTTTCCAGAAGCCCTGTCACAAAGAGTGGTAGAGAAAAAAGTATGAAGTTTTTAAATTGTAAATGCCACACAGGGGCAGTCAGGGCTGTGGACTTCTTAGGGGAAAATGTTTTGAATGATAGCCAGGCATTTGGGGAATTGTGGCTCTCTTTCACCTTTGCCTAACAGAAGACAGAGAAAACATAATATCCAGTCTAGTATTATAGATTTAAGATATGCAGTCTCAGCAAAAAAAAAAAAAAAAAGATCTTGTGCTGAAGGCAGGAGATGAGATTAGGAAGTAAGGCAATGACTGATCAATGGGGTACAGTAACAGGACTTTCCTTGTGGAGAATGGGGGATTCAGCATCATTATCCACAGCAAATTGACAGGACTATGAAAATCTGATTGAGAGAAAGGCCTGGACTATAGGGGACTCTCACCTCCTAGTTTTGATTTTGAACACCTTTCATCTGATAAGAAGCTGGTGGAAAGAGTGATGAACTTGAAATCAGGGCCTATGGATTCAAATCCTGACTTTGCCACTTAATACCCACGTAACTTTGGGCAAGCCCCAAACTGTCTTTTGGATTCAGTTTTGTTATCTGTAAAATGAGTGTGTTGGACTAAATAGTCTTTAAAGTCCCTTTTAAGTGAAATTCTATAACCCTGGATAAGATATCCAGCTCTAACATTTTATGATTCCATTAATCATTTCCTATGATTCTTCAAGAAATATTGATTGGGCACCTATTATGTGCAAGGCAGTGGCAGGTACTGAGAGGAGTCTACAAAAGGCACACTTTCATTTGATTATTAAACTACTTGGACACTAGAATAAAAGAAGTTCATTATTGTGCAAGGTGTACAGGTTTCCTTAAAATTCCAGTTTCAAAAAAGTGGCTTTTCACATTTCATTTCACTGTGTGATCTTCATTATTTTGAATCATATTATCTTGAAATCATATTTAAGAAAAAAAAAGTCTTTAAAAAAAAATCTAGATTCTTAGGGCAGCTAGATGACACAGTAAAAAGAGCACCAGCCCTGGAATCAGGAGGACCTGAGTTCAAGTGTGAACACTTACTAGCTATGTGAGCCTGGACAAGTCACTTAACCCCAGATGCCTCCAAAATTTAAAAAAAAAAAAAAGAGTTTTGTTAGTTATCTAGATTCAGAAAGCATGTGAGTCAGATTGAACAGTGTATATGAGACATACAAGGAGATAGTCTGTAGACTATAAAGACATATACTTTTTTTTTAACAATTCATAAGTAAAAACTTTTATATTAGCACCTGTACTTCCCTTCAAGCCATTCAAAAACCACTAGTTCCTCATAACCATTTTTAAGAGGTGGGAAGTCATTCCATACATTGTGTTTCACAGAGTGTATATGGGGAAACTTTGATATAACTGTCTAACCAACTATTACACTGATATCCCAAAAAATATCAACAGCAAGAAAAGGAAGAAGTCCTTGTGGTTGTTTTTTGTTGTTGGTAGTTTACATATAGATGATGCTTATTTACATGTATACGTACGTACGTATACATATACGTACTTTTTACTGCATAAGTAAAAATTACATTATACGTATGTACGTATACATATACATACTTTTTACTGCATAAGTAAAAATTACATATAAAATAACCAACTAGTACAGTGCTATTTTTCCTTGTAATCTTTATATTTGTTTTTACTTTGCTAAAGCACATTCTCAGAGAAAAATATTTCTCCCTAGTGTCCCCAAGTTGAACTCACACACTGATAACGGGCATCATATTTAGTAAGAAAACACTAAACAAGCATATCTTCGTATTAAAGCATTTGAAATTAAGAAGCATTCAAGTCACAATGCCATTGTGATAGCAAGTCTAAAGTAGCAATAAAGTTTTCATGAAAACTAACACTAGCTAAACTAACACCAACATTAAAACTAGAGTCTACTTGGATATTAAAGAAAGGATTCAAAAATGGTTGATTTTGTTTCTGTCTGCTTGTTTTTATAGAAAGAAAGTCAAATGCCAATTTCTATATTTCTCTTTTGCTTTAAAATGAATATCACTTGATTTTACTTAAAAGAGAAATATATATATATATATATATATATATATACACACACAAGAGAAAAGTTAACAATGCTTTTTCCTGAATTTAACAATACTCCAAGGAAGCAGACTGAGCCAATTGATGCTAGGAAAGAGAGGCATAGGGAGATGAAAAGGGAAGAGAGGGGGAGGAAGAGAAGGGAGAGAGAAAAGGAAAGGAAAAGAGAGGAAAGGCAGAGGGCTCTCATGAGACAAAAAAAAAAAGTAGATACGATAAAAATATTTATTTCAAAGTGAAACTGTATTAAAAATTTTTGCATTGATTGATAGATGCCTTGTTCTTTTAAGTGTTAAATTATTCTATGTTTAGTTAATGAAGAGTTCTGGAATACTAACTGGCCTCATAATGTAACTTACATTGATCATGTAGTACAATACTATCAAAAGAGATAAAATTAAACACTTTATTTGCATTTTTAAGCTAATAACACCTGTTCAAAACCATAAAATTAAAAAAAGGGGAAAAAAAGGCCAACTCCTTCATACTTCACTACAATATATAACACAATGAAAACCAATTTCAAAACACTGGTTTGCCTTACAAACACTTAAAAACTGAGTCAATAGTACATAGTCTTTCTCTGAGGTACATTAAAGACTATGCCACTAACCACTTTTGAGAACCTTAGTCATAATTTTAAACAAAAAGATGTATTAAAAATAAAAACAAGAAAAGAAACCCCCAAAGAGCAATCAAAACAACAAATGTTTTCCTCAGCTGCTTCTTGCAAAAATGACCTTACTGAAGAAAACTCTAGTTTCCACACGATGTCAAAATTGATTGTAAACCTGGACGCACAATCCTAACACTCCCAAGAGTGGTAAATTTTAGGGCCTCTTTGAGCTTGTGGTCCAAGTTAAGCTGTCTTTGTATCCTCCTCCCCCATTCTAACTGTTCCCATACAAGTGCATATTTCTTTTTACCCAAGCTTCATTGAGAACTAAATGTGAAACTAACATTGTTTCAAACCTCAAAAAGCCTTTTAAGAATCACAAAGTTTAACAAAACTACAGCATGTTACTTCCTTTTTTTTTCCTAATCAGGGAAAATATGTAAGAAATTAAGAATTGGTAACATAATCAAAGAAGTGGCAAAACATGCAGATGATGGAAAGAAAGGTTATACTGTTGAGAAAGGGAAAGAAAGCCCAAAGACCAAATATTACTCTTGACATAAAAAAGTCAAAGGGTTAGAGAGCAAAGTATTAACCAAAAAAAAAAAAAAAAAAAAAAAGGAAGGAAGGAAGATTTTTTAAAGATTATGTTGGTAAAATAGCACCTACATTATATATTCATAAAGAATTTAAAATTTTCAATGACATCTGTACAAGTAAAACCAAACAAACAAACCCTCCCCCAACATAAAACTTCAAGGAAAAAAAAAAATCATTATTTTTCTTCCTGTACCATTCAGTTTGAATCACTAGACAAAGGGAGGAACAGGGAAGATACCTGTAAAGATAACTCACCAGAATACCAGAAGGGGCTTTTTTAAGAAAAGCATTTTCAGGTTTATTTAATTTGCTTTCATTATTAGTTTTCTCCTTCTCCTCCTCATCACTATCTTCTTCTAGGTAGAACATTTTAAAGTTACACTAGCTCTTCAACCATGTCCTCTGTATTGATGAAAACACATCTCTTAAGTTAGAAATGCAAAAACTTCCAGCTATTATCCAGATTGAAAGAGAGTTGTTGCTTTGTAGACAACAGTGATATGCTTAAAACTGAAAGGAAATGGCTCTTTAAAAAAAAGTCAATACATAAGACTTCTTCACCAATAAGATTTGCTTAAATTGATTCAGCCCTTCTCCCTCAGTAGAAGATAAGCAGTGGCACAGGATAGACTTTGCCACATGTTTATACTGATAGGTGCTCAGTCCTGCCCAATCACATGATAGCCCCTGGTACTTCCATTAAGCTAACAGGGATTTAGTTAATAATTCTTTAAACTTATCATGTCCTCTTAAAAATGGCCCTACACAAGTGAAGAAATAAATAAATGAATCATTTAAGCAAAAAATTTATTAGCAGTCACTTTCTGAGCAGGACTGGGGTTTCCAAAGAGCTGAACAATGTTTACATATGCCCAATAAAGAGCTACTTTAACAACAAACAGAACCTTTTATTTGTATCACATCATCATGGACCAAAATCTTATTTAAATTATAATGAGACCTTTGCTGCTTGAGTTTAAGAATCTGGTGAATGGATCATGGGATGACAGATTTAAAGTTAGAAAGGAACTTGGAAGCCATGAGGTCCAAAACTTTCCATTTTCAAATGAAGAACTTGAGATCAAGTTACTTGCCCAGGAATATACAAGTAAGTAAATAAGCTAAAATTTTAAAAGAAAAAAAACCTCTTAATTTTCTTTTTATAACCCATTAAAGAGATGTTTTTCAATTTTTTTTTTAAAAACACAATGGGGGGGGGGGAATGGAGATTCTAAAATTACAGTTTAGACAAACCCAGAAACTCCAATGAAGTTAGTGTAGACAACTCAGTGGGGTCACTGTAGTGAGGTGAGATGCAAATTCTATACCAGGAAAAAATTAATATCATAGAAAAATTTCACCTAGCATAGAGTCAATGATAATGTAAGAGTTGAAAAAGGCCTTTGAGGTCATCTAGTCCTCATTACAGATATAAAAAGTAAGGTCATGGAGCAGCTAGGTGGCACAGTGGACAGAGCACCAGCCTTGAAGTCAGGAGGACCTGAGTTCAAATTTGAGTTCAAACACTTAACACTTCCTAGCTGTGTGACCCTAGGCAAGTCACTTAACCCCAATTGCCTCAGCAAAAACAAAAACAAACAAACAAACAAAAAAGTAAGGTCATACAGCTAGTCAGTAGTTTTTGAGCTCCCAAGACCACAAAATCATCTTCTTTCCAGAAAAATATCATTCTATTATGGAAGAGTTGATACTCGTTATAACTCCATGCCCCATAAGAATTTTATACATATATCCCAATATACTTCTCATGTATAGACAAAATTAAGGCAGCTAGGTACCCCCTTAGCTAGAGTGCTGAACTTGGAGTCAAAAAGACATGAGTTCAAAACTAGTTCCTCGTTATGTGATCCCATACAAGTTACTTCGCTTCTGTCTCAGTTTCTTTATCTGTAAAATGAGGATAATAATAACACCAACCTCCCAATGCTTGAGATTCAAATGATGTAATGCTTAGTGTCATGGCTGGCACATAGTAGGCATTATATAACTGTCAGTTATTATTATATTGATTATTATTAATTACTAAATATTTGTAAGGAAAATTAGTTGTAAAAATCCTCCCCCCATATCACAAACCACTAAGAGATAAGGATTACAAAATAAAGCATACAGTTCTAATATCAAAAATATCAGTCACTTTAAAAAAAAGTCAGTAAGAGAAAAATTATCAAAAAGTCAATCAAAAGTATCACTGAAGTCTAATTTTATGCAATAGATTTTAAGAGTTACAATACAGAAGTGCTAAGAATTTATCAAAAAGTTCCCTCTAGAAGCTCACAATCTAGTTGAATATACAGCATGGGGAATATAGACCACATACAAATCTTTTTCACAATGGAAAAATGATCATTAAAAATAAATCATTATACAATAATTACAAAACTTGTTGAGATTCCTCAGTTGTGCCATGCTGTACTTTTTGATCCCTAACATTAGATGGCAGCAACAGAAAATATAACCTGGGACACTGAAGCCAAAGATAAAAAAAGAAAAAGAAAAGAAAAGGGAGGGGGAAGACAACAAGGAACAGGGTGGTAGAAATTCATTAAGATGAAAAGGGAAAAAAAAAAACATAAAGAAAAGAAGAAAAAGAAAGAAGAGAGTTATAGTATGGAAGAGAAAATGTAGCCAAAGGTAAATTAGGGACAGTCATGGCATAGTGAATTTGGAATGAGAAGATTCATGCTCAAATTCTGATTCTTTGTTTTTGCTTTATTCTTCTATAATCTTCAGTATGTCATTAAGTCTCAGTTTCTTCAGCTTTCAAATGAGAGTTAAACTAAATAAGAGAATAGGACTAGATCATTTCAAAGGTCATTTACAATCCAAAATCTATTATTATATGCAAATGAATAGGAGAAAGGAAAAATCAAAAGGATAATGAACAAAAGAGAATGCCAAAAAAGAGAAAGAATAAAAATACAAAAAGAGGAGAGAGGGGTAAAAGGCAAAAAAAAAAAATCGTACAAATCCTAGAACTTTAGAGGTTTTAAAAGGGGCATAACAGTATTATAGACTTATTTCTAAAAATTAGAGGCTACCTAGTCTAACTTCCTCAGTTTACAAATAAGGAATTCAGGAGCCCAGATGGGTTAAATGATGGACCCAAGTCACAAATATAGTAATAGAGGGTCTTCCTAATTCATATTTTTATGTTTAAAAACATGAACACACCCACCACAATTGGACAGTTTAGGAATGAGAAAGAAGGAAGTTAGAAGAGAAATGGTAGGCTTCACGGGGATAAAAGATTAACCCTTTACCCAATTCTACTTTTATCTATATGCTCTGGTTCTAATCCTCCCAAATGTAATAATAGGTAGTAATAATAGCTAACATATTATATAACACAGTCCAAGGACTGTGTTAAGTGCTCTACAATTATCAATCTCATTTGATATATTTGGGTTCATTAGAGTTCAAGGTTGTCAATGACATTATTATTGTAAAGAAAAATACCATATACTGGACTTTGAAAAAAATTCGAATTGAATTATATAAAAATAAGAGTTTGAGTAGAAATATCACTAGGTTAATATGGTTCTTATTTGAAAATTCAGTTAGATACTTCTTAAAAATCAATTAATGAAAACTATCCTGAACTAAAATGGCAGGCAAAGTTATAAGCAGAATGGAATGGAATGATCAGAGCTTTGTTCACAGTGCCAAAATTTATAAGTAGAGGGAAGGAGGAGAAAAAGGTAGAAGAGAAAGAATTTACCCAATGACACACTTCCCCATTCTAACCCTTAGTGAGCTCCTCCCACTCTTCCTTTCCTGTCCCGGCTCCCAAGATGCCATAGGTTCTTTTCTTCAAAAGTGCCAGGTGTACTAAACGCCAAGATTTCTCTCAGAAGTTTTCTTCCCCTAGCCCCTATAACCAAAACATTCTAGATGATTTTTGAGATACTGAGAAATACCTAGCAATGAGGGAATTAGCTTACATATATTTCTTCTATCTCCCTCTAGAGGAATAAAAGGCATCTGTCACACTCTTGATAACAAGGTCACAGTTTAAGTACAAGTAGGCTTCTTTTATTATTATTTTTTAAAATTTTGTTCCAGATGGTTCTCTTTTCAACTACAACAATGCCTATGAGCTATGTGTCTGGTCATAGTTCAAAGAAGCAAAACATATCTCTAAAACCTTTGTGAAGGGTGGGAAATCATTTTATGCTTTATAATGACTGAGGAGCAATACATATGGTGGATAAAGAGCTGGCCTCAAAATCAAAGGGGGTTGGGTTCAAATTTCATTTCTGATACATACTGGCCATATATCCCTGGACAATCACTTGACCTTTCAATGCCCCAGGCATTGCTCTAAAAATAGAAGTTTCAGAAAAAAATGCTGATTTTCACTGGTAGTGAAAGGTCTTTACTGGGAGGTCCTACCTAAACTGATTAAATTGCAGGTATGATATTAAAAAGAAAATGAGAGAGCAGATGGAGAGTTATCTCAAAAGACTCAAAAATATCTAACCTCAAAATATATAATCTTTTTCAGAAAAGATGAAAAAATTTCCCCAAAGTTAAAAGAAAATTCTTTATACTACTGTTTTTGTGTGTTCTTAAAGCACTCATCCACCTCCTGATGGAAGAGCTTCTTACCAGTTTATCCTGCTTTTATCCTACTTTAAGATGCCATAGCATATATATAAGAACACCCACTGTCCTCTGTCAGAAAAATGGACAGCTATGTTATTTCACTTGACCTGTAGTTACAGAGAATATTTTTTTATCTAAAGATAATCCTATTATACTGCTTAGTTTGGATATGTTTTTGAAATAATATTTGGTTCTCTTTATGTAAAAGATGGCAGTAGCTGATGAACTATCATTAGGTGATGCTATGTTGATTTCCCAGAGACTACATTGGAGTATAATACAGACCTAGGTTTTGGTTTCCACTGTATCAGTAAATCAGGAATGTGATTTGGGCAAATCACTTAATCTCTCTAGGCTTCATTTTCCTTACATGTAAAATGAAGACTGAAAGCCTGATTCTCTAAGGTCCTTCCAGTTTAAATATTCTACAATTCATCCAAATCTATCCTAGCATTTATCATCATATTTAAATGAGTCAGCAGAATAGAGTTGAGAACAGTCATGCCCACCCAATGGATGGACAGATAAAAAGATAATTAGATCATTTATTAAGGTCTTTCTTTATGTCAGGCATTATGCTAAGTTCTGAGGATACAAATATGAGGAAGCAAGATACTTCTTGCCTTTAAGAACCTTACATCTTCGACAATACCTAAAGAGTGTTAGAAAGGGCAAGAATACTAGAACCACCCAGCATGCACCCACCCATATGGCATGCAAATGGCCAGGAAGTAAAATGGAAGCTTGGGTTTCAGCAAATGAGAGATAAGACTATTTCTCTATTATGCTTAATAACTAATTATTGAATTAGGACCAATGTTTTTCCCTTTTTCTACTTCCTCACCCAGAAATCAATCAGTGTGGGAAATCTTGGGCAAAGACTTAAGTAGGCTGAGATCTAATAAAAAACAGTAAAGAAAATATAAGTTAGGGGAATGGACAGATTTCTGCTCATTGTGTTTACTTAGATCTAGGAAATTTCAGATTCTTCCTTTTGTCAGACTGGTGGTTTGAAAATGGATAAGTCTCATGGGGCAATTAGGTGGTGCATTGGATAGAGCACCAGCCCTGAAGTCAGGAAGATCTGAGTTCAAATTTTAGCCTCAGACACTTAACACATCCTAGCTGTGTGACCTTGGGCAAATCACTTAACCCCAACTGCCTCAGCAAAAAACAACAACAACAACAACAACAAAAAAGAAAATGGATAAGTTTCTTGGACCAAGATTTGGGTGTGTAATGTCACAAGACCCTCATTAAAATAGATCCATCTCATGATAATATTCATTCTCTCTTAGTAATTGTTAACCAATCGGAATTGATTGTCACTCTCAGGATCTCCCACTCTTCCAAACATGTCAACTGTGAGCCCATTGCCATGATCTTTGACATTCAAGAGTATCAATGACCCTTTCAGTAATAAAATGCTCACATTACTAATAAAATTATTAATTAGCCAAATATAGCTTTCAAACTTTTAAAACATCACCCAAGATAAGGTTGGGGCTGACCTAGAAGAATCCACATTGGTCCCAGGGTCAGAGCCCAACGTTCCAGTGGGAAGAAGATGGCTACCTAGAGAAGGCAAGATACAGAGATGGCAGGAAAGCAAAGTTCAATGAATTCATTTGGCCATGACACTCATTCAAGCTCCTATATTTCTATCTTATATTGCAGGAAAATTCATAGAAACTTAAATTCATAGAAAAGTGTATCCTTACTCCCTCCACTTAGCTTCCACTTCCTTTTCAACCCTTTGCAGGTAAACTATTTTCTCCAAGCTTATCAATAATGGTTCAACTGTGAAATTAAATAGTTTTTTCTGAGTGTTCATTATCGTTGACCTCACAGGAGATTCTGATAACTCTACCCAAGAGGAAACAGTAGTTGATACTCTCCTCTCTTAGCTTCCCTGGCACTACTTTCTCCTGGTTCTCCTCTAAATTGACTGATTGTTCCTTCACATTCTTCTTTGCAGATCACCACCCATTCCATACTCCCCAATCATAGTTTTCCTCAAGGCTTTTTGGGGGGTGAATGTGTCTTTTTTCTCCTTATTTTACACCATTTCTTGTGATTAGTTCATAAACTCCTATTACCATCTCTATGTAGACAACTCCCAAATCTATAAATCCAGACCTAAACTTCTTTCAACTTCCCATCCTCTATCATCAACTACTTTTTGGATATCTCCACCTGGAACTCTCATTCTATTCTCATATATTACCCAGAAATAAAACTCTTTTCTTTCATCTTAAATTCCTAAGGAACTTTTGAATAGGCTACCACCATGCCTCTTTTGCCTCTCAGGATTCTTGGCTTCCTTCAAAGCTCAATTCAGAGACCACCTCTTAGAAAATCTTTTTTAATCTTCACAAGCCACTTCCCTGTTCCCCATTGTTAGTACTAACTCCTCGATTTAATTTACCTTTATCTGTCAGTTCTATCTTCTACTAAAATCCTACAAAAAAGCAGAGATAATTTTCAATTTTTTTATTCTTGTATTTCTAGCACTTCTTGCAGTGTCTTAACACTTAAGAAATATTTGGCAACTTGAAATGATGATCAAGAAAATTTAAACTGCCATCTTGGGATCATCAGAATTTATTCTAACCATCTTTTGCCTAATTATCCTGGGAATGTCCAAAACATACACCAAAAAAATTAAAAAGTCATCTAGCTTCCTCCATCATGCCTCTTACCTCAGAATTCTTCTATTCTCCTAAATCCATTTAGAACAGAAGTCCTTAAATTGGGGCCCACAAATCCCTAAAGGATCTTGAGATAGATTTCAAGAAATTCATGAACATGGAGGGGGGAAAACACATCTTTATTTTCACTAACCTCTAACTGAAATGTTATCATTTCCTTCAATTATTTACAAGTATTATTGTGAGATAGGATTCATAGACTTCAACAGATTGTCAAAGGCCTTCATAACACACAAAAAGTTAAGAAGCCCTGAATTAGAAGATGAAAGGAATTACTACCCTTCAGGATCACACCCAGTAGTCTGAGCCAAGCTATCCAACAACTTGATGGACAATTTGCTGTAGATCTCAAACTCACTCTTTTTTTGGAAGGAAGGGGATGTTTCTGTTTAAAGCTCTTTAAGAGTTTGTGATAAGGAAAAGGTTAGAGTAATTCTTCTTTCGAACAAAATGCCCAAGTGTTTTAGACTTTCTATAGTAACTTGAAAAGTCAATATGAGAGTTGAAAAACTTGCCAAGATATCCCTAAGTGCATAAAATGCAATGATACAATTTTGAAAAAGTTTATCATCTGGGTACGTCAAAAAAAAGAATCACCAAAAGATAGTTACAAACCATAAGGACAATCAAAAGTCTCATGCTTCATAACTAATGAAAGACAATACAAAATTATTTTTCATTCCTCTATAGCAAGGCATTTTTGTTTCAGTTCTATTCAGAATGAAACCAATTTGTTTTCTGGCCCATCTGAAAAACAATCTACAAATATTGAATATGGACTACTATTGCTAGGCCCCTAAAGACTGAACAATGTAATGGATAGTGAGCCAATCTCAAAGTTAGGAAGATCTGAGCTCAGATTCCACCTCTGAGAAATATTGGATGTGTGACTCTGGAGTGTTTTTTAACCTCTTAATGCTCAAGCACTCTATAAGACTAAGTCACAGAGAAAGCAGTAATATCTCAGGAGATCCCCATCAGTGAAATCAAAGGCACCCTCCCTTATCTCTATTCTTACGGACTAGGTATTGTGTATAAAGTAAAAACAGTCTCTGACTTTAAAAGCTAGTCTAATGGAGGGGATGATCATATACATAAATATACAATTATCCTTTCTACATCTCAGGGGTTAGAGATGTGGTATACCCCATCTCCCCCCTACCACCACTCTAGCTATCTTGAAAATCCATGTCAAAAATGTTGGCCCTCAATTAATGAAAAAAAAGGCAGATGAAGGTGGCCTTGCTGTATCAGATCTAAAACTATATTATAAAGCAGCGGTCATCAAAACCATTTGGTACTGTTTGAGAAATAGAGCAGTTGATCAATGGCATAGGATGGGATATCAGGACAATCTAGGTAATAACTTTAGCAATTTAGTGTTTGATAAACCCAAAGACTCCAGCTTTTGGGATAAGTACTCACTATTCGGCAAAAACTGCTGGGAAAATTGGAAACTAGTGTGGAAGAAATTAGGGCTTGACCCACACCTAATACCACATACCAAGATAAGATCTAAATGGGTTCATGATCTTGATATAAAGAGTGATATTGTAAGCAAATTAGGGGAACATAGTATAGTTTACCTCTCAGACCTGTGGAGATGGAATAAATTTATGTCCAAAGAAGATCTGGAACTCTTAACTGAACACCAGATAGATAATTTTGATTATATTAAGTTAAAAAGTTTCTGTACAAACAAAACTAATGCAGACAAGATTAGGAGGGAAGTATCAAATTGGGAAATCATCTTTACATTTAATGGTTCTGATAAAGGCCTCATTTCTAAAATATATAGAGAATTATCTCATATTTATAAGAATTCAAGCCACTCTCCAATTGATAAATGGTCATGGGATATGAACAGACAATTTTCAGATGATGAAATTAAAATCATTTCTAGTCATATGAAAAGTTGCTCCAAATCACTATTGATCAGAGAAATGCAAATTAAGACAACTCTGAGGTACCACTACACACCTGTCAGATTGGTTAAAATGACAGGAAAAGATAACGATGAATGCTGGAGGGGATGTGGGAAAGCTGGGACACTAATACATTGTTGGTGGACCTGTGAACGGATCCAACCATTCTGGAGAGCAATTTGGAGCTATGCTCAAAAAGTTATCAAACTGTGCATACCCTTTGACCCAGCAGTATTTCTATTGGGCTTATATCCCAAAGAGATCTTAGAGGAGGGAAAGGAATCCACATATGCAAGAATGTTTGTGGCAGCCCTTTTTGTAGTGGCTAGAAACTGGAAACTGAAGGGATGCCCATCAATTGGAGAGTGGCTGAATAAATTATGGTATATGAATGTTATGGAATATTATTGTTCTGTAAGAAATGACCAGCAAGATGATTTCAGAGAGGCTTAGAGAGACTTGCATGAACTGATGCTGAGTGAAACGAGCAGAACTAGGAGATCATTATACACGGCAACAACAATAATATATGATGATCAACTCTGATGGTCATGGCTCTCTGCAACAAAGAAATGTCTCAAACCAGTTCTAATTGTTCAGTGAAGAAAGCCATATACACCCAGAGAGAGGGATATGAAATGTGGACTACAACATAACATTTTCATGCTCTTTATTGATGTTTGCTTACAGTGTGTTTTCTTTCTCTGATTTTTTTTTCTTGTAGATAGGATTTTTCTTGCACAACAACTTGTCAAGTATTTTATCATTATTAACATGTAATGGACTTCCTGCCACCTAGGGGAGGGGTGAGGACTGGGGGGTAAAATTTGGAACAGAAAGCTTTGTAAAGATCAATACTGTGGAACTACCCATACATATGTTATACAAATTAAAAGCTTTAGTAAAAAAAAAAAAAAGGAAAGAAAAGAAAAAAGAAAAAGGTATATACTGTCAGATATGGTTCCCGTGTTGTTCTGCTGTGCTTACCTATCTACAAGTGAATTCTTTTTTTCAGAGAGGATAGGTAGATCACTGGAAAGTTAATAGATTGATTTTCTTGAAAGGGCATCAATAAAACATTTTAAAAATATACCAAAAAAAATGTTGGCCCTCCCTTTGTATCAGAGAAAAAGTCTGAATTATTATAGTATTAAAATACAAAATATGTTGATATTATACAACACCATACATACATTTTATGCATTTCTGAGCTTCTAAACTTTTTCCATATTGTCTTTAACTTCTGCAAAATTCCCCCCAAATTCCCATTTAATTTCTCATGCCAACCAGCAATATTGAAATCCCAATGGGGAAAGTTACAATGTGGAAGGGATAACTATATACAAAATATATTGAGTTGATACAACATAACCTTAGAGGGGAAGGTTGGCACTAAAGAGCTTTGAGCTGAGGCTTGAAGGAAGGTAAGGAATCTTTAGAGGCATTTCCCTGAGGAGAACATTACAGGCATGGGAAACTGCCAGTGCAAGGGTACCAGGATGAAATGGTGAGCATAAGGATGGTGTGCCTGGTGGAGAGTAATGTATAAGAAGACTGGAAGCTAAAAAGAGGTCAGATTTCAAAGTGCTTTCAGTGGAGCTCCTGAGTTGGGGGAGGAAGTGCTATGTTCAGACCCAAGCTTTTGGAAAATCACTTTGCCAGCTAGATGGAGAATGGATTAGAGTGAGGAGCTGAAGCAGAAAGAACAATTAGGAAGCTACTTCAATAGTCCAGGTGAGAGATGATGAGAGCCTCAACAATAATGACTAAGGATAGAAGAGGGAAAAATGCTATGGAGAAAGAAATGACAACATTTGGTACCTGCTTTGATAAGTAACACAAGTGAAAGTGATTAGTAGAGGAAGAAACCAAGTATGAACACAGGGAGTTGAAAAGATGTTGGTGCCCTTGTCAGGAATGAGAAATGGTTGAGGAAAAGGCAATGAATTTTGTTTTGGATGTTCTGAATTTGAAATACCTATGGAACTAATTCTAAAAGTGCAATAAGTAGTTGGTGATATAAGATTGGAACACAAACTTTTTGACTGTAGTTATCTTCTCTCTGATAATTACTTCATACTGAGAAGCAAGAATAATGTATGATTTCACAAAACAGGAACTTATTTGTAAATCAGTTATAAAACTCAATGTAGTTTCTAATGGAAACTATGTTAAGCAATGATTCCCAAGCCTGACCACAAAAGCCTTTTCAATCCATAGAACACCTGAAGTAAAACAGTAACTGCCTTACAGAATCTAACCACTCTGTGTAACAATGTTTCTATTCAAAACTGAATTCAACCAGTTTCAACTTCAGAGTTTGGGAATCTATCTCTGGAAATAGAATAATCCTCTCCCACTGGGAGAAGACACAATTTCAGCTTTCAGCCATTCAGGGGATGCCTTATCCTAAAGCAGGGATTCTAAACTTTTCTTTTTAAAATGGATTCATTAGGTAATATGGTGAAGTCTATAGATTCCTTCTCAGAATAAAGTTTTCAAATGTATAAAATACATAGGATTACAAAGGAAATCAACCACATTGAAAAAAATTATCAAAATGTATTTAAAAAACATAACAAAACAAATTTACAGACCCCAATTTAAGAACCTTTGGTCAGTACATTATATTTTGGAAAGCATTATGGAAGGCCCACAATATGGAAGAGAAGGTTTAGATTTGTTCTCCTTGGTCCCAAAAGTCAGGGAAGTTACAAGGAGGTAAAGACTAGTCATGGTAAAAATCCTCCCACCATAAGCAAGTTCTTCATCAATCTGAGAAGCAGGGTTGTTATTTGTCCATTGTTCTTGAAGAGGACCATGACATTAGGGAGGTGATGCTATGGTATGCCAGTGAATTGAATTTAAATAAGGGAGGGGTATGCAAGGTCAACCTGCCTCACTTTCCCTTCTAGAGCCATCTGGGTCCAATGGGAAGATATAGATCAAGAAGACTGGAGATGGCCCTGGATGAAATGGGAGACCTTGATCTTTTAAAGCTAATAGTGAGTGACTAGTTGGAGATAACAAAGCAATTTCAGGCATAGAACTAGCAGAAGGAAAGGGAAAAGAAGGAAGATAAATCCAAATTAGACAGTAAGCAAAGGCAGGTACTCCAGTTAGTTATCTAATGCTCATGGGTATCATATTTAGGCAATAAGGAGAACCTCAGACTGGAACTCTTTGGGATTAAGAAGTTGATAATCTTCTCCTTTACTTTATAGATGTACTAATACTTGAAAACCTAATTTCATTAGCTAGCCAGAGTCAGGAATTCACCCATAGTCTCCTAAAAAATCACATCATCTTTTTTGGAATGTCAAATATCTTAACATTACAGTGCAGGACTAAAAATATTCTCTAAAGCTTCTCTATGGCCTAAGGGTGATATTAAGTTCACCCTGAGCCAACAGAACTAAGGTCTAAGGAAGAAATGAAGGAAACATTTTGTAAGTGCTTTCTATGTATCAGACATTATATTAAGTGCTTTACAAATATTATCTCATTTCATTATCACAATTCCAGGAATAGATGCTATCATGATCCCCATTTTACAGTGGAAGAAACTGAGGCAGATAAAGTATAAGTGATTCGCCCAGAATCACTCAGCTTAACATGGGAATTCCATTTGATTCTGAGCTTGCTACAGGCAAGGACTATTTTTTCCCTCTTTTTGTGTCCCCAGCACATAATAGTGTACCTACCATATAAATAGGGTATTTAATACATGTTTACTGACTGATTCTTTCCTTCATGAATACAACTTCTTCAGCTCTGAGAATATGTGTGTGTGTGTGTGTGTGCGTATGTATGTGTTAAATTCTTGTTTGTGATCACATAGCCAGTGTGTTACAGACAGGCTTTGAATCTATTTCTTTCTGAATCCATATCTAATACTCCATCCATTAAGCAATGTTAGAGAGCCTCTCATAAATAATATTTATAAATACAAAATCAGTGAGCAAGCACTTTAGGAACTTATACTCTAAAAGCTCAGAAAAAAATTGAAATTTTCCATTCATGTGAGTTAGTAGGTAACAATCCATGACCATCAACATAATCTTTCATGCATCCATCCCTTCCAAATTAAAATGCCAACCAAAGAATTTATTTTATTTAGGAAATTTCATGTTTTAACAAGGTAGTCACCTATCCTCTAATCTTTAAATGTACTAGCTTGATTCCTTTTGGGCCTCACAAGAAGAAAAAATACAAGAAAGAAATAAAGTATGAAAAGCAACATGGGCAGCTAGATGGCCCAATGCATAGAGGACTTGCCCTAAAGTCAGGAAGAACTTAGTTCAAATCCAGCCTTAGACATTCAAGATTTCCTAGCTGTGCAATCCTGGGCAAGTCATTTAACCCCAATTGTCTCACCCCCCCCAAAAAAAAAGGAAAGAAAAAGAAAGAAATGCGATATGATCCAGTAGAAAGAATACTATACTTGGAGTACTAGCTCTGTCATTTACTATCTATGAATCCGTGGAGAGGTCCCTTCACATTTCTGGGCTTTAGTTCTTCATCTAAAACATGTAAAGATGTTAGACTAGATGGTCTTAAGATCCCTTCCAGCTTTAAATCTATCATCTATTATTCTATAATAGGGAAGAGATGTACATTTGATAAGTTTTAATAAATACAAAATTTGGTAATTATAGGAGTATATAGCAACAACAGCAACAACACTACTAATAAGAGTTAGCATTTATAGAGCACTAGTTTGCAATGCATTAATAATATGTTATTTTATTTTTGTGACCACTTGGGAAGTAAGTGCTATTATAATCCCCATTTTACAGATGAGGAAACTGAAGCAGACAGAGTATTTCAGGGTCACAAAATAAGTATCAGGGCGAGGATTCACACTCAAGTCTTATTGCCTTTAATTCTAGCACTCTATCTATCCACTGTGCCAACTAGTTGTCTCTATAATCTCTCTTCCTGGGAAAAAAACAAAAGCAAAAATGACCTAAAAGTAGATGTGAGAGTAAAGAAAAGTTATTTATGTTACTCTTCATGGCCAAATGTTTACAATGTCTGAATGTTAGCTTGCTAGGATGTATTTAGCCTCTGAAAAATGAGAGCAACTTTTGAAATATCTGAAAAATTGTTTCCATCACTGTTATCTAGAGATAACAATATTAGAAAGAGACAAAAAGTTCTCTCATTGTGGTTTTGTTGCAGTACCTTTGCCCTTCATCCTCAGGGTTAATGTCTTTATATTTAGTATGGATGGAAAAACTACCCTCAGGCAGCTAGGTGGCACAGTGGATAAAGCACTAGTCCTGAAGTCAGGAGGACCTGAGTTCAAATTTGATCTCAGACACTTAACATTCCCTAGCTGTGTGACCCTGGACAAGTCACTTATCCTCAACTGCCTCAGCAAAAAAGCAAAAAAAAAAAGAAAGAAAGAAAGAAAAACGACCCTCCTATGCAATGTCAAATTGATTTTATAAATTTGATAAATTTATTCTGTAGTCACAACCTAAAGATTTCTCTTAACAAAACTAAAATAAATTTAAATATCCACAAAAAGCTTTATTTTACACTTAAAATTCAAATTTAGGATTTAGTCAGGTTAGTGGGCCCTGATATAATTGTGGTAAAATGCAAAACTGAAAAAATAAGAGATCATACATCCTTTACCAAAAACATGGCTCTGATAGCATGGTACAATATGAATAGTACCAAGAGTTCTATCTCTACCAACAATTAACTATGTGACTTGGAGCAAAATGTATGGTTTCATAGAGCTATAGGTTTTTAATCTATATCATAAAAGTATTGAATAAAATTATTTTTCAGATCCTTTCCAGCTTTAAAATCCCATTATTTCATGATATCCATACATATGCATGCACACACATATGTATGTATATGCATGTATGTGTGTGTGTATGGGGGGAGGAATTCTTCTCCTCTCTGACCTAGTTATAGACTTATTCCCCTATTCTAATAGGAGAAGGAAGAAAGAAGAATTTTTATAGCACCTACTATATGCTAGGCACTGTACTAAGCACTTCATTCTTTTATCTTGTTTTATCTTCACAATACCCTGTGAGGTAAGTGCTATAATTATGATTCTTATTTTATAATTGAGGAAATTGAGGCACAGTGAGGTCAGATGGTGTGCCCAAGATCACACAGCTACTAGGTGTCTGAGGCCAAATTTAAATTTGGGTCTTCCTGTTCCTAAATTTTATTTACTGATAGCTACCTCATTATACTCAAAACAATAGTGTTATTGTAGTTTAATTTTTGGTGAGGGGTGAGGGGAGGGAACTCCTTTTTTTTAGAAGTACCTTTATAGCAAATTCATAACTAATACAAGAAAAATTACTCTCATTTTACAATCACAACTAAATGGGATTGCCCAATATGATAACTGATCTTATTAATCAGACGTAACTTGTTTGATTTCCATAAAGACCTTATCAAGAAAAGTCTCTCAATTTTCTTGTACACATTTAGCCTCAAAAGAATAGCTTACCTTACAAGTGCTATTTGGTAATTTCCAAAAATCAAATTAACCCAAAGAACAATTTGCTGCCACTGATCATGCTGAAAATTATATCCCACAGTCTCTAAAGGCATATTTACCAGAGAAATTCTGAATGTGTTTTGAGTAACATCAGCAGAGCTTCCTAGGGTGATTAGGATGACTTATTTGAATGTATTGGTTGATTATTTTTTAAAAGACACATTACTTTATAGTCACACCTTAAACAGTATACATATTTTCTTAATTTTTATATTTATCTATGCCTTCCCAAAGGTAATATTTCAGCAGGGCAGTATCCCCAATTATTTCTATTCATGAATACAGGAAAAAATGAAAGACTTAAAAATAAGTAGGTTTTCTGGGTCAGCAGCCTATTTAATAATAAAGAATTGCATTTATCATCTTCTTAGTGATTTTTTTAACCATCAAAAATTCCAAATGACTATGGGATAAAGCCGGAGAGAACACATACTTGCCTAATCTGTCATATCTCAGGAAACATGATATATACAGCAAAAATCTCTTCACAAGACCTTGTCAATGAAAGAGTTTTCTAAATTATCTTGGGAACTTTTCATTCTGTGGCGTATAATTTCAAACTTCTGTACAATAGTGATCTGCACAAGCATTTCACTGGTCATAAATATTACTTATAGCAGATTTCTTCACTAAATATGACTAAAAAACAAACAAACAAACAAACAAAAAACACAAGAAAGAGGAACAGAAACCAAAGCAATAGTGTGCAAATATAGGATATCACACAAATGCAGAACACTGTGCCCTGAAAGAGTTTGCCCTTTCAGGTTATCAAAACTGTCCCCAAAGCTTGATGAAATCCTGACCTATGCAGCTTTGTCTGACAACTCTCACAAAACTCTTCATCCAGAAGCCCAAAAGCAAGGAAGAAATGAAAGAATATAGTCTAATTTAAAACAACTCATGACAATGCAAATAAGACAACAGTTAATCTATTTGGCTAGTCAAGCAAGATTTCCATAAAGACCTTAGCAAAAGACTCTCAGTTTTTCTTTAAAAAACAGCTCACCTTACACACCAAAGTCAGCATATTTCTGTCCTCAGGAAGATGGCACCTACATCCAAGCACCACAACTCAATAATGAAGCATGCTGAAGCAAGCAGCATATAAACTCTCAACTGACTTCTCTCTTCACTGAAGTTGCTGTCACTGGTTATCTCAATTAAATAGAGCCATACGGTAATAAGGCCAAGGTCATGGGTTCAAATTCCCACAAAGAGGCGTTTCATATCAGCTGACCCTATTTCTTATCTCTCATCACTCCTCTGGTAAATGAGTGTAGAAGGAATGAATTCACCAAGGAGTGAATATGTGAATGGAGAAAAGATAAATGTATCACCTCCCTAGAACAAAGTAACAGGTACCCCATCTAATTTGGAAAAGGAAATGGCAAATTATCCTAATATCTCTGCCAAGAAAACCCAAATAGGGTCATGAAGAGTCAGACACTAGTAAAAGAGAACTGAGTAACAATAACACTCCATCTAATTCCCATAGGACATTTAGAGGAGCCAGAAGAACCTTCTTCTACCAGGTGAAGGCATTTAGTTGAACAATGAAGGTGAGTACAACAAAGATAAGCAGATAGTAGTGGCAGTAACCACCAATCTCTCCTCTCAATAATTGCATAATATTTATTCTTCTAATATATACTGGATTACTGATATTTTTATCTTTCCTGCCCTAATTTCTCTCCTGACCACCAGTCTGCATCTCTACTTGTCTTTCAGGTATCCTGAACTAGATGTACACTGTACATGTTAAACTCATTAGGTCCAAAGCAGAACTCATTATTTTCCTCTCCACCCCCATATCTCTCCTCACATCCACCTTCCCTATTACCATAAAGGGTAACATCATCCTCCCAATCCCTCAGATTAGCAACATAAGAGTCATCTTTGATTCTTTGCTCTCTCCCTTCCTTCCTCCATATCCAAACTGTTGCCAATGCTCTCCTCCTTCTCTGACACTGCCATCACTCTAGTGTAAGACCCTCATCACCACACATCTGGACTCTCATAACAGTCTGCTGGTGGGTCTGCTTGCCTCAAGTCTCTTCTCATTCCAATCCATCTTCCACTCAGCCACTAAAGTAAGGACATTACAGGCATGGAGAACAGGAAGCACATGAAGGCAGGAGAAAGAATGCCAAGCTTGTGGAACAATTAGGTCAGTTTGGCTAGAATATACAATTCATGAGGGAATAATGTGCAACACTCTAGAAAGATAGGCTAGAGACAGAATGTGAAGGTCATAGCATGATGAAGAATTTGTATTTTATCTAAAGAGGCAATAGAGATATTTGAAGGTTTTTGAGTAGGGAAATAATATGGTCAAAGTTGTGCTTTAGGAAGATTATTTTGTATGAAGGATGATGTGAGGCAAGGCCAGAAACTGGGAATCCAATTAGGTGCCTGTTGCAATAATCTAGGTAAAATGTATGACCTAAACTAGGGTGGTAGCCATTTGAGTAGAAAGAAGGTGAATCTGAGAATTAATAAGACCTAACAATTAAGTGGATATGGGGATTTTGGAAGGAGGGAAGAGTCAAGAATGACTGAAGATGTAAACCTGAATAACTAAAAGACTGATGGAACCTTCAACAGGAAAAAGAAAATTTAGAGATCACAAATTTGGTATGAAGATAATGAATTCTAGTTGAAATACCTATGAGAAATTCAGTTCAATATATATAATATTTAGTTAGTGTTGCAGGAATAGAGTTTAAGGAAAGAAAATAGGCCTGAGAGTTATCTGTATATGTGAACTAATAAATATTTCAAGAAAGACAACATACAAAAATAATACAACTAAATTTGTACCAATTCAGAGTGAATAAAAAGAAAGGCCTCCAAGAAGCCTAATTATTGTATCTCATCAAAGAAAAAGTTGGTAAAAAGCCTGCATAGGTCATTTAGTCTAATTATTTGAAACCTAGTTCATTTCTTCTCCAATCCCTACAGTTATTTTAGAATTATTAACTTTTCCTTCCTCAACACCTCCATTACTTTTCTCTGATTTTCACACAATTTCTGGACCTTGAAAAAAATTTCCCCCTACTTTCAAGTATTTGTCCATTTTTCCAGGTCATATTTAAATTGTGATGCCTTATAAAGAACACTGCTTCTATTTCTTTCTAAATACAACATTCTGGTCAAAAATCTTCCCTTTCTTCCCTCTTCATATGATTTATCATCTCTCACTGTCAAAATTACCAACCAACTGAGAAAAATATGAAGGGGTAACCTTGGTGGGTATAATCTCAAAATTTACTTCTACCATTCATTTTCCAAAATAAAAAAAAAACTTTCAAAGTTAATTTCTGATTAATAGTTTGCCTTTTCTGTTGGAACCATTTAACCCATTCCCCTTATGTTGTCATCAAATATCTATTCCTCTTTTCAAAAGTCAACATTTATCAAGAGCCTAGAGGATTTGTGTGTGGTAGGCACTGAGGAGTTGTGGAAACTAGACAGTGAAAAGAAATAGCAAAATATGGTTCCTGAATCAGAGAGTTTACCTAGCTAAGAAAACAAAATATTCATTCACAGAATAAATATTTATCAAATTAAGTCACTCATTCATTACTTCAAAACAAATATAAAAAGCATCAGATGCTGAGTGAAACAAGCAGAACCAGGAGATCATTATACACGGCAACAACAATACTATATGACGATCAATTCTGAGGTCCATGGCTCTCTGAAACAAAGAAATGTCTCAAACCAGTTCCAATTGTTCACTGAAGAAAACCACATACACCCAGAGAGAGGGATATGAAATATGGACCACAACGTAACATTTTCATGATCTCTATTGATGCTTGCTTGCATTGTGTTGCCTTTCTCTGGTTTTCTTTTTTTTCTTGTAGATAGGATTTTTCTTGAACAACTTGTCAACTATTATTACATTATTAACATGTAGTGGACTTCTTGCCATCTAGGGGAGGGGAGGGACTGGGGGTAAAAGTTGTAATGGAGAGCTTTGTAAAGATCAATGCTGGGGAACTACCTATACATATGTTATACAAATAAAAAGCTTTAATAAAAATAAATAAATAAATAAAAATAAAAAGCATCAGAACAAGCAAAATTATGTTATAAACTGAATATACAATTGATTAAAAGTCAACAGGATAAAGTAATAAAAATAGTGGGGATAAAGTTAGTCAAAAAAAGCCAGTCCCAAAAAAGATAATTAATATTCATTATCTGAAGTTGGGAAGAGGAGGAACCCTTTGAGAGAAACGAAAAAGAGGAGAGAAAGAATGGAGAAAGCAAAGAAATTGGTCTAGTTGGAAAACAGTAACTGGAGGTAAGGTTAGATAGTAGAGGTAGTGAGAGCAGTAGAGTTTTGGTTTCTAGGAAAAGGAATTTAGATATGATGACAGGCAATAATTATGAACAAGTTTTTATCAGGAAAGTGACACAAATTTTTTAAAAAACTTATGCAACATAATTCAAACACACTAAATATATTTTACTTACTATAACAGTATTTTACAATTCTCAATAAATTCATGATATTAATTATAGCAATAAATGATTTTTAAACATCTTAGATCTGGTTGTCAATATAGGATATGCTAGGAAACAAATGGATGGACTACCTGAATACACACAGAGAGAGCATGATTTTTTAAAAAGGTTATTATTTTCCTTTGAAGCAGAAAGGATATTGTAGTTAAATTTTACAGAGATGCTGAAAATGAAAGGAATTGAAAAACTGGAGACTATAAGATGCTACAGTTATAAATACTAGATAATATTTCTATATTCCCCAAAATCATGTACTATAAATCAAAACCTTTCTCACACTTTTGATCTCTCTCTTTCTACAATGTATCATAGGTGCTACAGTTTCTGAAATTATATGAGACATATTTTCATAAAGTATTTTCAAAGGTATACCCAATAAACATGCACATTATCAGTTTTCCTGCCCTTATTCTCACTGTACTGAATCTAAAAATAAAAGGCAGAAAAGACATTGATGATGTAACCAGTCTGTCAGGCAGCTGCACAGTTAATTCTATTCAGTAGCTTTCTGGCTTTTTCCCTTTTCACAACAACAGTTAATACAAAACAAAGGCAATATCTCTATTCTATTTTTTTCTTTAAGCTTCAAAATTGTGGCCAATGAATCCACTTAGGAAAAAAGTTGCATATTTCACTTTCTCCGTATATGAAATCCCATCAAGAATTTAAGTTTCAATTCAACAAACATTTATTAAGCATATATTATACACAAGGTATTGTGTGAGGTGCCAGGAATGAAAAGACAAAACCAAAAACAAACAAAACCAAAAACCCCAATCCAATCCTGTCCCTATCCAAAGGAGTTACTATTTTTTTTTTTTTTTTGCTTTTTTGCTGAGGCAATTGGGGTGAAGTGACTTGCCCAGGGTCACACAGCTGTTATGTGTCTGAGACCACATTTTAACTCAGGTCCTCCTGACTTCAGGGCTGGTGCTCTATCCACTGCGCCACCTAGCTGCCCCAGGAGTTACTATTTTACTGGGGAAAAGGAGGAGGGCAGACACAACCTATACATATCTAAGTAAATATAAAGTAATGTCAAAAGGAAGAAAATTAACAATTTCACTTTGGAAAATAAGAAAAGGTTTCAGGTATGAAGTTGTACTAAGATGTACTTTGATAAAGCTAGGGTTTTTAGATTGGAGTCCACCTATGTATGCAATGCTGTATAGTGGAAATAGATAGCAGACCAATGAGAATGGAAAAGCATGTATGAAGAGGAGGAACAGGGAAATAAGACTTGACAGGGTACATGAATATAATGGAATATTACTGGGCCTTAAAATACAATGAACACAAAAATGGAGAAACATAGAAAGAGCTGAACTAAGGCAAAATGAAGTAAGCAGAGTCAGGAGAACAACATGCAAATGTAAAGAACAATAACCAGAAAATAATAAAAACTCATACTTCAAATCTACAAAGGACAACCTTGGTCCCAAATTAAAGATATAAACTATCTTTCCTCCTCCTTCAATCTTTGCAGAAATAAAACGACACAGATGTGCAACATTAGGGTTTTGCTTTCTTCTTTTTAAAAATTAATTGGTTTTGCTGATTTTTCTTCTCTTTTTCTGTTTTAAATTCTTTGTTATAAAAGCTCTCTAAAAAGGAGGAGGGCCACATTCAACAGAAAATCTAGGCAATTTAAAAGCAAAAGCTATCAATAAAAAAAATCTGTTAGAAACAAGACTGAAAAAGTAGCATGTATTTGAGCAACATTACTTTTTAACTATCTTTTAGGTTTTTTTTTTTTTTTCTCTCCCTTTATAGATTGGGGGAATTGAAACAAAAATCACAGATTTCTAGCTGGAAAAGACCTTGAAAGAACATCTATTTCAATGCCCTCATTTTACAGGTGAAAAAACTCAAGCTCAGAGCCATTAAATGGATTGCCAAGATGCCACAGCTAGTCAGGAGCAGAATAAATGAATGAAATACAAGCAACTGTTCATCTTGAAGCTTTTTTTTTTTTTTTTTTTTTTTTGATAGAGTGCAAAGAAAAATCCACAAAGCCAAACACTGCATCAAAACCACTGAATCTGGGCAAACTTTTCAATATTTTAATAAAAAATAGTCATGATTATATAGTTCCAAGAAACAATGTTTACTCATTAATGTGTTGGTAACTTCATAAACAGGCAGACTTAAGGCTTAGCTAGGCAATAACATAATTTATTAAGTGAAGAATATGCATATTATAAAACCAATAAAAATAATGGCACTTACTAGCTATATTGAGGGCAAATACACAGAAGTGAATGTGTACATACACATCAAGAAAGGCAAAAGGAAGCAATCTTTTTCAACCAAGTTCCAAATACACAGAAACATTTAAATACAGTAGGAGGAATTTAGGTCAGACTTCATTATAGAATGTGAACACCAGGTTGGGGGATAGGGAAATGATGGTTTTATTTTTGTATTATATTTAACACCTAATAGGAACTTACTAAATGCTTGCTGATTAACAAAACAACAACAAAACTTACCTAATAGTCAGGGATTTTTGTGCACTGAGATAATTTATCAAAAAAGGTGGAAGAATCTTAAACATACTCGTACCTATCTTTAACAGTTTAGTCAAAGCTTTCCTGAAAGCAGCAGAATTGCAGGCATACTAGAAATCTCTTCCAGTTTAGTGATTATTATGTTGTTCCTTGAAGAAATATGTATATAAAGAAATATATCAGAAAAGTTAGATATTGAAATAACCTAAAACACTTTAGAAAATGTTAATGAAGCAGACTTGTTTTATAAGATGTATAGAGTAATTTAAAGTGAATTCTGCTTCAATGTCAATTTTATCTTCTAAATTAAAGGAACCCAAATTATTGAGGTCTGACACTTCCCTGATTATTCCAAAGATCATAAATTTAGGAAACTGAAGTGCATTACTCCAGGAAAATTCAAAAAAACAATTTGCCTTTCCTAAGGAATTATTTATCTTAACTCCTGGACTTTTGGAAGAACTTCAGATGTCAATAAGGAGCCAAATTGGTCTTCCATTTTTATTTTTTCACAGTGGCTTAACTTAAAATGGATATTAAAAAAAGGGAACATTTTCAAATACTCCTATTTCTAACCAGAAAAGAATTAAATTAAGCTTGTACTGTGCCAATATTAAAACAAATTCCACCTTTTAAACTTTACCATTATTTATTTTTTCTGATAACTTCATGTTAGTTTTCTATCCCCAAATCCACTAATCATCTGTGCCAATAGAAGGGACAAGCAAAGTTAGATATTTCATAAGTCAATCACCTTATCTTTGGATTGAACTTTTCCTCTTCATTTAAATATTCTCTAGAAAGTTACATTTCAAAATAATGAAACCATCTAAATTCCTTGAGGGCATGGACCAAATCAACCTTGTTATCTCCTATAAAATATTCTAACAGACTCACAAATATTTGCTAAATGACCTGAGTGAAAATCTGAGTTATCCATATTCATAATTCTATTTCTGATTAAGAGCTCTTCTTTGCTCTACTGTCATAGATTAAAAGCATCAGTTCTTGGACTATGCCTTGTTTTCTTATCAATTAATGGAAAAATCAGTGCCCTATAGGTGGCAGAGAAATCATAAGCATCATATAGCACTATATATGTGAAAATTACTTTTTTCAAGTTTTATATTTGATTATATTTAGAATTAACTATTTATAAATAGTCATAGCATTACTTTTCCAATAACTCCAGTGAGTTGACTATTCCCAGCAGGGATCTGATTTAATGAGAGAAGGGAAAAATATGCTTCTGCATGTCCAGCAATAACTGTAATGCCTAGCATAGGATAAGTACTTAATTTGTTAAACTGAATTAAATGCAACATTCTGTGATAGAAAAAATACTGTATTTGTAATTAGAGACCTGGTTTTGAAGTGGCTCTGCCACTTGGTAGCTGTGTGATCTTGAGCAAGTGATTAAACTTCTATGGGCCTCAGTTTCTTCATCTTTAAAAAGAAAGGATTGTACTAGATGGCCTCTAAGGTTCTTTTCAGCTCTAAATCCATGATCCCATGATCTCGTGAATAATGTTGCTGAGCTATAGTACTAATTATAGTGGCCTAAATTCTAAGAGTAGAGGGTCATACATTAAAGGAGTGAGTCCTGGTACAGAGCTGTCTCTAAGCAAAATTTCGAAATGTTATTTTTTTGGCATCCTCTCATCTACCTGGACCCTTATGTTGTCTAAATATTGATTATGAAAATACAGTATTGAACAAATCCTTAAAAATCCTTGTAGCAAATAGCTCTATAATCTAAGTTAATACAGGAAGAAATGGTTTATGCAAACAAACAACTTTGAGTAAAGTCACACAATTAGTTCAGAACCCAAACTCAGGTGTTCTGATACTCTAATCAATGACTGGGAGACTAAGGGATTATTTGCATTTTAAGAGTTAAAGCTAGTTATAACCCAAATGAAACTCTTGCATGATGACAAGGAATTGGGGGAAGAAGTAATATTTGTGGAAAAGAACTCTTTTTCTACCCTTTATATTTCCACATACAGGTGAAAGTCTAATCCAGGGACCCTCTCTGAAGCAAAATTGGTTTTATTTTATATTCAGTCTTTGGATATCTTGCTGCCTCTAGTAACTGTCAGTTCTACCATAAATTAACAACAAGCTGTGGTTATTAGGTTAGGTTGGATTGGAGGTGGGAAAGGGTCTGATAAACCCATAGGGAGAAGTGGAATATGGAGGTGATCTTTTAAATGAAGCTGTGTTCACACCTAGACACCACGACAATAGTGTAATCTGTTTGCAATAATAGACCTAAATTTCATTAAAATCTTACTCAGATGTCCCATCCTGGATCCTATTTGACCCTGGGTTCCAAAACGTCCCACTAAACTGGAAAAACTTTTACTGTGTTTCTCCCCCCATGGTCCTATCTGTTGCCCTTGGATCTGTCTAGCTAGGAGTTCACAACTATGAGGATTAGGCATCCGATGATTTTCTTTTTATTCCACAGTAAATCATTCAACCATCTACAAAGGCTGAAAGGGTTGGGATTGGTGGAGGTAGTAAGTATACACATGAATGAAATCACAGATCCTTTAAATAGGGAAATGTATAATCCACAAGAAGGCTGAACCCATTCAGAGGCCAATAGCCCTTACAATCTTAATAGCTCCACTTCGAGAAGTGGGAGGAGGGTTTATGAATACATCTTAAATTGGTAGGATCAAGAGAGTGTAAGAAAAATGAAAAATCTGATTCAGTTTGGAGGAGGTTTTCCACTTTCTTCCTTCCCTTCCTTTCGCTTCTGAAACCTGATAACTAAAACAACTTAAAGTTTTTCCACAGGAGGCAGAGGTTCTGGGAGTGGGAAGGAGTGGTTTGTGCGTGAGACCTGTTGGTTAACTAGTTACTTTTAGTCCCTGAACTGTCCCACCACCACCTCCCCCATCCCACCCCCAGCCAAGGTTAAAATAGGGAAGGGGTAGTAGTAAAAGAAGAAACTACTGTGAGCTGACCTTCGAAGCATTTTAGAGGCAAGTGGCCCCAGGAAGACATAACTTCTTGTACTAGCGCTACAATTGCCATCACATGCCCGTACCCTAGCTGGGCAGAGAATAAAAGGAGGGGAGGCGGGAGAACGCTTCCAGAGTCTGCCAGAAGCTCTTTCCTCTTTCGTGACCTGCTTGGCAAAGAGTCAGCCACCATTTGAGCTTCTGGTCCCCGGAAATCCCAGAGAGGCGGGTGAAACGGAAAATCTTCATTCCCCCACCCTCAGGACAATTTTGAAAACCCCTTTCCCGTCAACACCGGCGCGCCAGTCAGAGTAACCCACCCACCGCCGCCGCCTCTGCTGCTGCTGCTGTGACTGCTGCCGCCGCGCTCCTCCCGGGCCGAGGCCGGGGCCGGGGCAAATCGGCTGCTTCTGCTGGTGAGGTGGCAGGTTCCTCGAGAAGGAACTCTCCGCCAGAGCCCCGGGTTTCTTCGGGAGCCCAAGCAACCGGCAGGGCGCTCCCCCCACCGCGGCGATTGAATCGTCAACCCAAGATACAGATGACCACTGGTCACCAAAGCCCTCTCGCCCTCTTGCTCTCTCTCACGCGCGTGTATACACTTACACACATACATACATTGCACATACACAAGTCCAGCCTTTTAAACAGTGGCTTCCCTTCCTTCTCTCGCCCCCAGAGTCATCACGGGGGGCCTCCCCCTCCCCAGGCCAGGCGGCCTTCCGCAGGGCAGAGAGAGCTAGAGATCGGACCCGGGCTCTTTCTTCTCTATTCTTGAAGAAATAGGCCTCCCACCTTGGAAAAAGGAGAGGATAGAGATGCACCAAACCCTGAAAGTGAACAACCGCAGCAAGTCAGTCGGATGCAGACAAACCTAGGGGGAACAGAGAAGGGGGCGGGGGCAGCGGACTGGGAGGTGGGATGGGGGTGGGGGGAAGACCTAAACTTAGGAGCTTAGTATTGGTTGGGGGGTAGGGGGTACGCGCACAAAAATTCCAAACCTTAAATACTGGCGCTCGCTTCCTTGCTCACCTTGGTCTACCTTCTGGCTTCGGGTGAGAAATGAAGGTGAACAGAGGAGGTTGGGGGATGCGGGAGCTCGGGAGGAGGAGGGGCCGCTGGCCGAGCTGCTCTTGCTGCCTCTGGAGCCACCGAGGCTGCTGCTAACTCGGGCGGCTTTCATGAATGGAGCGCAGCCCTGAGCTAGGGCTTGTAATCTGGGAGCCCAAAGGTTCCCTCTGTCCCCTCCTTCTCGACCTCCTCCTCCTTCTCCTCTCGCTCCTCCAGCTCAGCCCGGTCGCGGCAGGCACGTGATCCCTTTGCCTCCTCCTCCTCTTCCTCCTCCCAAGCTTCCCTCCGCCTTCAACCACCGGGAGCTCTGTCTGTAGCTGCTGCTTTGCTACGCTGCTTCTCTGCAACTCGAACCTATCCTGTGACTTGCCTCCAGGACCCCGGGGCTAAGCAGTAGAAGCAGCCCTGACTGTGAGGGGCCCGGTGGGGCGGTAGCTGGGAGCACGTTTTTGTTTTTGTTTTGTTTTGTTTTGTTTCCTTCAGCTGCTTAGATCTTATGGGGCCAAGCCACTTGGTGTCTGGCCTCCAAGCTCAGCTGACTCCAGTGGTCCACAGCCCTGGAGGTGTTGTCCGAGTCTGGTTGGGTCAGGGGGCAGCCTGTAGGCTATGTTTAAAAAAAAAAAAAATGTGTGTGTGTGTGTGTGTGTGTGTGTGTGTGTGCGCGTGCGTGCGTGCGCTCACGCTTGTGTTTTAAGCGCTTGGTGCCTTGGTACCCATAGCAACCCTACAGAGAGTAATATATAAAATGGAGGGAAAAAATTAAAAAGTCCAAAGTTTTAACCTCCCTTAAGACAACCATTTTACCTATGTTGTATATGTCACATTCATAGGACACTTTTCTTACAATCCTGAAGGGTAGATGATACGAATATTATTGTACCCATTTTATAGATGAGAAAAATGAAGGGAATGTTGTTTGCTTCTGGTCACCTCACAACTAATAAATGGCAAGTAATTTGAACACAGCCCTGGAAGGGCCCTGCCTCCTTCTGGGTCACTTTTCCCCCATAACTATTAAAACCCAGAATGTGTGTGTGTGTGTGTGTGTGTGTGTGTGCTTGTATATATATCCATATAAATGGATAATTAAATGGATGAGTCCTACTCTAATGACTAACAATAAATTTTTTTCAGCTTGCAGCGACTCTCAAAAACAACTGCTAAATAATAGTAGAATTGTAATGTGTGTTGATTGAAAGAGTGTTCACAGACAAAAATCAAGGATCATTAAAGTATTGAAATTGACCTATTTAAATTTTCCCCTTTTGAAACCTATGTCCTTTCTCCATGCTTGGAAAACATTCTATCTTTACCTCTGCCTCAAAAAACATCCTTACCTACCTTCAAGCTCATCTCAGAGACTACCTACAGGAAGCCTTTTCTTCTCCTCCTTCCCCTAGTTGTTGGAGGTCGCTCAATCATATTTTGCTAAGCATTTACTAATTTATCTTTGCATACAATTTTCCTCCAATAAACTATAAGCTCCTTGAGGATAGAGACTGTTTCTTTTTCTTTATATCTCTAGTATTTAGAATTGTGCCTGAAATAGGTTTTTTCCTCCTAAATTTATTTTTTATTTTTTTTAATAATAGCTTTTTATTTTTCAAAATACATACAAAGATAATTTTCAATTCACCCTGCAAAGCCCTGTGTTCCATATTTTTCTCCCTCCCTCCCCTAGACATCAAGTAATCCAATACAGGTTAAATATGTGCAATTCTTCTAAACATGAAATATGTTTTTTTTTTACTGTATTAATGAATTGATGTGCAGATCAGCAGTCATGTTTCTTTTTACAATTCTATAGTTTTTAAGGTTATAAATGAAAAATCTTTAATAAATTACCTCCAAACTGTAATTAAACTGTATAAATATCCTACAGTATTCATCTGTATAATTCATGAATATAATCTATATTTCTTACAAACTAGTATTACTGGAGTACAGGTTTGATTATGTCACTTTCCTGCTCAAGAGTCTTCAGTCACTATTTTCTCTGAGATAAACTACAAATTTGTTACCTTGACATTTAAAACCTTTACTCTTTGTCTCCAGATTACTTTTAGATTTTAGTGTTTGCTTTTTTTTTTTTTTTTTAAAGGATTCATAGACTGAGAATTGGAGGGGACCTTAGAAGCTGTCCAGAACAACCTTGTTTTACATATGAAGAATCTGAGGTTCAGGAATGGAAAAAAAAAAATGAGTTGGCCAATGTCACACAAGTAATAAAACAAAGAATGGAATTTGAACTCGGGTCTTCTGACTTAAGATCAATTTTCTTTCTACTATATCATGATGCCTCATTGTATATTACTCCACTCCACAGACTCTTTGTTTAAAAACAAAACAAAGCAAAACAAAAACTGGCCTACTGTTTATTTCCTCAAGCTCAGCCTTTTACATCTTATCTCTACACCTTGAGATTGTGCCTCAGCCTCAAATATATTATCTTTTCACATTTATTTCGGAATTCATAGTATTGGTCAAGGATCAACTCAGATTATACCTTCTATGAAAAACTTTTTTTCTTCTTTTTCTAAAAATGAATTTTAAAATTTTATTTTCAGTTCCAAATTCTTTCCTCTCTCCCTAAGAAGCCCCCCCAAACCAGATGAATTTGCAAGCAAATTCTACCAAATATTTAAAAAAACAATTAGTTCCAGTACTATATAAACTTTTTTCCCCCCTGAGATGCATTTAGGATTAAGTGACTTGCCCAAAGTCACACAGCTAGGAAGTGTTAAGTGTCTAAGATCAAACTTGAACTCAGGTCCTCCTGACTTCAGGGCTGACGCTCTATCCACTGGGCCACCTAGCTGCCCCTACATAAATTTTTTAAAAATAGGTGGAGTGCTACCAAATTCCCCTAAAGCACAAATATGATTTTGAAACCTAAACTATGGAGAGGAAAAACAGAAAACAAAAGAAAAAACACAAAACTATAGCCCGTTTTCCCTATGATTATTGATACAAAAATTTTAAATAAAATACTAGCAAAAAGATATCACACTATATATATCACAAAGATCAAATGCTATGGCCAAGTTGGATTTATACCAGAAAAGCAAGCCTGTTCAATATTAGGAAAGCATAAGAATACTGTTATCAATAACAGTATCAACAAGGACCATATATTAATAGGTGCAGAAAAAAAAAGTTTGACAAAATACAACACCATTCCTATTTTAAAAATACACACTAAAAAGCATAAAAATAAATGGAACTTTTCTTAAAATGATAAAGAGTATCTATCTAAAACCAAGAGTAAGTATTATCTATAATAGGGTTAAACTAGAAATCTTTCCAGTAAGATCAAAGATTAGGCAAGGATGTCCATTATCCCCAATATTATTCACTATTTTATTAGAATTGCTAGCCATATCAATAAGACAAAAAGAAAGAAAGAAAAGTTGAAAAAGTAATCAAAAATAAGGAAACAATACTATTTATTTGCAGATGAGATGATATGCTTAGCTAACTTTAGACAGTCAACTAAAAACAAGTCAAAACAATTAACAACTCAGAAAAGTTGCAGGATATAAAATAAATTCACACAAATCATTAGTATTTCTATAAATTACCCACAAAACCCAACAGAAGGGGTTAGAAAGAGAAATTCCAATTAAAATAACTACAGACAGTATAAAATACTTGGGAGTCTACCTGCCAAGGTAAAGAGCAATACTACCTAAATTAATTTACATATTCAATTCTGTACCAATCATACAACCAAAAAGTTGTTTTATAGAGTAGAAAAAAAAATAAGAAATTCAAATGGTCAAGAATATTAAGGAAACCAATGAAAAAAAATTTGAAGGAAGAGGGTCTAAGAGTCAAACAATATTACAAAATAATAAATATCAAAACAATTTACAACACAGAATATGTAAATTAATTTGGGTAATATTGCTATCTTTATCTTGGCAGGTAGGTGAAATGGAAGAGATAGATTTAACCAACAAGAAAAACAAACTTCACCTTCAATGGGTAGAACATAAAGAGGGCAAGAGAAGGAAAAAAAAAACAACTAAGGATCAGGTTCTAGGCTAAATAAAAACAATGGAATGGAAACAGAGGATAACAATTTTAGATTATTAACTTTGATTACATTCTTTCTTTTTCATCATTGTGTAGATGTTGATATTTGGCAAAAAAAAAAAAAAGGAAAAAGATATGCTGGAGGGAAATACAAAATTAGCAGTCATAACTGCAAATGTAAATGGTATGGATTCATGCATAAAATAGAAGAGGGAGACAAAATGGATTAGAAACAGACTCTACTAAAATGTTATATATAAGAAGTATAATTGAAATATAAAGACTTATAAAGTTAAGTTGAAAGTTAGGAGAAGAATTTATTATGCCTCAAATGATCAGAAAAAAAAGTAGGCAGCAATCATAATAGCAGTTAAGACAAAAATTAAAAGAGATGTGGTTAAAAGAAATAAGGAAACTACATTATATTGAAAATCAACACATATAATGGAGTAATATCAATATGTAATGCATATTTATACCAAATGATATAATATCTAGTATTTAAATAAAGTGAATCAAATTACAGTCAGATATTGATAGCAACACTACAATAATTAGGGATTTCAATGCACACTTCAAGTTATGAAAAGGTATGTCAGAAGTAAAACCAAGTTATTTCAAATTGCTATTTCTTATTCTGTTAATTGAGATATTTTATATTTGCATATTTATATGTTCACATGTATATTTAAATGTAAATATAAATCTGTATTTTCAAACCTTGACAGATTGACAAAGAAGAAAGAAATTAAGGATATCAAAAGCACTTTGGTTCTTCCCAGGATTTTCCTTTTAAAAAAATGTCCAGAAAGGGACCCACATGTGCAAAAATGTTTGTGGCAGCCCTTCTTGTAGAGGCTAGAAACTGGAAACTGAATGTATGTCCATCAGTTGGAGAATGGCTGAATAAATTATGATATATGAATGTTGTGGAATATTGTTCGGTAAGAAACGGCCAGCACAACGATTTCAGAGAGGCCTGGAGAGACTTGCATGAACTGATGCTGAGCGAAATAAGCAGAACCAGGAGATCATTATACATGGCAACAAGACTATATGATGATCAATTCTTTTTTATTATTATTATTTTTATTAAAGCTTTTTATTTGCAAAACATATGCATAGGTAATTTTTCAACACTGACCCTTACAAAGCTTTCTGTTACAAAATTTTCTCTCCTACCCCTACCCCTCCCCTAGATGGGAAGAAGTCTAATACATGTTAATTATGTAAAATATTTGACAGATCGAATATGTGTATACATATTTATACAGTTATATTGCGTTACAGAAAAAACAAACAAACAAAAAAAAAACCTGAGAAGGAAAACATAATGCAAGCAAACATCAACAGAGAGCGTGAAAATGCTATGTTGTGGTCCACACTCAGATCCCGCAGGCCTCTCCCTGGGTATAGATGGGTCTCTTTATCACTGAACAACTGGGACTGATTTGAAACATCTCATTGTTGAAGAGAACCATGTCCTTCAGAATTGATCATCTTACATGGTTCTCTTCAACAATGAGATGTTTCAAACCAGTTCCAGTTGTTCAGTGATGAAGAAAGCCACCTACACCCAGGGAGAGGCCTGCGGGATCTGAGTGTGGACCACAACATAGCATTTTCACGCTCTCTGTTGATGTTTGCTTGCATTATGTTTTCTTTCTCAGGTTTTTTTTTTTTTTTTTCTAGTTCCAGTTTTTCTTGTGCAAGATAACTGTATAAATATGTATACATATATTGGATTTATCATATATTTTAACATAGTTAACATGTATTGGACAACCTGTCATCTAGGGGAAGGGGTAAGGGAAGGAGGGAGAAACTGAGGCAGTATCACACATTGGAAATTAGGTATTACTTTATTGATGTTAATTGAGAGTTCAGAATCCATAGCTATGGATCAGGACTGCTGGGACTCATGTCTCAAAGCACGCAGTCCAGCCCAGAGAGTTAGACTGACAGGCATGTCAGCCGACTGAATAGGACAAAGTATTCAGCATCTCATTGGTGGGGAACAAGAATTTTATAATCTCTATAGCCCAGGGAGACAAAAAACTCATGGTAACAGCTGAGCACATCTGGTGTCCAAGGAAACCATAAATTCAGTTCTGGCAGGTAAGGAGTAAGAAGCCTTGAGACAGAAACTGGGCAAAGAAGACTATTAGTCTGGGTCATAAAGATAAGGGGTATGTCGAGGCAAACCATCTGGAGGTTTCATAACTCCTTTGGAATGTGAGTCCAATTATTTCTGAAGGTCAGGAAGTGGGGATTGCTATTTTTGGGCAGCACAATTGAGGGAGACTGAGACAGCAACTGAAGGACACTGAGATAGCAACTGAAGGAAATTGAGACAGCAACTGAGGGAAACTGAGACAGGGAAACTGTGATACAACAAAAGTTTTGCAAGGATCAATATTGAAAAATTACCCATGCATATGTTTTGCAAATAAAAAGCTTTAATTTAAAAAAAAAATGCCCAGATCAGCGATATCATCATTCCTTTCCTGCCTTGACTCCTAAATTTTTGGGCTTTGTCTGCCATGTTCCATACACCTGCATGTGTGTGTATTTTTACCTAGACTCCCTCCTTTTGCTTTTTAGCTTTCTTATTTCCTTTTATTTTGTCTTTCCCCTCCTCCACTAGAATGTAAGTTCCTTGAGGCTAGGAACTGCTTTTCTTTCTGTTTGTAATTGTTTTCCCAGCAATTAGCACAGTGTTGGGAATAGCACATAATCAGCACTTAAATATGCTTGTTGACTTGAAAGAGAGAATTTGAAGCAGGCCTAAATTAACTCCCAAGGAAAACAAAGCTCTGGAGGAGATGGAATTATAATTTACTTCTGTTAAATATTTATTAAATTAAATATTTAACAGAATAATCAATTCCACTATCATATATATTACCAGCAAAAAAAAAAAAAAAATCCTTTCACACTCATTCTGTGAGATAAATATGATTTTGATGCCTAAACTAAGAAGAGATAAAAGAGAAATAAAACCATTGGTCAGTATTCATAAGGAATACTAAAATAAAAATTTTGAATGCAATATAGCAAATGTATTTTTAAGTGCTGTTTTGTTTGTCCATGTAGGTCTGTATAAACTTGGCATATAGGGAGACAAGAATAGACATCTCAAGCATCAACTCCTCTTACCCTTTTCCAAGGGAGACTTTGATTTCTGACAAGAGGAAAAGTAGGAGGTTTGGGATCAAAGTAATAAAAGGTCAAGAATTTTAAGGGAGCTAAAGCAGGGTGGGAAGGGGTAGAAATGGGAAGGAAAGGAGACTAGTAATAACAGATCTGAAAATACACTACAAAATAAGAATCATAACTGGTACTTGTCAAAAAATAGAAAAATTATTTAATAAAAAAGATTAGACATGTAAGGTTCAAGAAAAATAAAAATAGTAGCATAGTTTTCACTAAACCAAAGGACATCAGCTTCTGGGACAAGGATTCACTATTAATTAAAAACTACTGATAAAGATGAAAAGTAGCCTAGTAGAAATTGTTTATATCAACATCTCATTTCATATGTCACAATAAGTTTTACTTAGATATGGTACATACCTTAGATGTGAAAGATCATATCCTAAATAAATTAGAGTGACATGAAAGAAGATATCTTCCATGCTATGAATTGTGCAAAAATTCTCAGCCAAACAAATAAAAGATCACAGGATATAAAATGAACAATATAATGAAATAAAATGGAAACCTTATTACCTGAGCAAGATCAATAGTCAGAATCGGAAGAGGGAATAGTCAGAATTAGTGGTGAGGGGAAAGGTGTGAAAGTCTATGGGAGGGGGCAGCTAGGT
>JAJPUD010008046.1:0-10525 GCA_023553655.1 Myrmecobius fasciatus
ACCAGCAGGACGATTTCAGAGAGGCCTGGAGAGACTTGCATGAACTGATGCTGAGTGAAACGAGCAGAACCAGGAGATCATCATGCACAGCAACAACAGTATTACATGATGATCAATTCTGATGGACATGGCTCTCTGCAATAAAGAATTGTCTCAAACCAGTTCCAGTTGTTCACTGAAGAAAACCATATACACCCAGAAAGAGGGACATGAAATATGGACCACAACGTAACATTTTCATGATCTCTATTGACATTTGCTTGCATTGTGTTGCCTTTCTCTGATTCTTTTTTTTCTTGTAGATAGGATATTTCTTGCATAACTTCTTAAGCATTTCAACATTATTAACATGTAGTGGACTTCCTGCCATCTAGGGGAGGGAAAGGGACTGGGGGTAAAATTTGTATTGGAAAGCTTTGTAAAGATCAAGGTTGGGGAACTACCCATACATATGTTATACAAATAAAAAGCTTAAAATTAAAAAAAAAATACAAAAAAAAGAAAGACAACATGGAAATAATTGTTTACATTCAAGCTATAAAGATAATAGAGACAAGAGATTGGAGGACAGAGTCTTTAAGAAGGTTCTCCCACAAAAAGTGAAATTTGAACAGAATCTTAGAAGAAACCAGGGAAATCATTGTGTGCAGATGAGATAGCAGTATTCTAGACATATGGAGTAGTCAGTTCAAAGTAATAGAAAGGGAGTTGTAAGATGATTTTCAAAAAAGTAGCTTATGTCAATATTTCAGGATTGTTGAGTATTTAGTATAAAATATTTATTAGATCATATATGTAATCAAGAAGCTACATTCAGAAAAACAGTATGACATTTCTTTTACTTTGATTAGCAAATTTTATGATATTTTCATGCCATAGTGATTATAGAAAGGAATAACATTTTTCCAAAAAGATATAGCTATATTGAGTGTTTTTTAGCTTTATTTTAGCAGATGACAAGCTATATCTATCACTCACGATTTTTAAGAGTACCTTATGAGTTTACTACTATTAGCTCAAGCCCTTCATTTCAGTTGTTCTTCCCTCATTCTTAAGTGCCATTGACTAGTGTCACAAATTATATATCACTTTTCTGTTACAAAAGGACATTTACTTGAAGATATAAAGATATGCAATTACAAACATTTCTCCACAATACAATGTAGGTATCTTCTTCATTATACCACTTTGACCTTGAGGAAAAGTGAGCTCAGACTCCACACAATATCTGTGTAGTCCCATCAAGTTCATATCTATAAGCAGTAGCACTGCCCATTGTGTCTTTATCTAAGCTACCTAAGAACTAGATCCTAGGGATAGCTAGATGGCACAGTGGATAGAGTGCTCGCCTTGGAGTCAGAAGGACTTGAATTCAAATCTAGTCTCAATCACTTAATATTTACTACCTGTGCGACAAATCACTTAACCCAAATTGTCTTTCTAAAATATAATAAGATCTGTATCCTAAGGTCACTCCTCAATGTCACTCCTTGCCACTTGGAGCACCAGTGATAAGTAGCTACAAAACCCAACATATGAAGAATTCAACTATCAAACTACAAAAGCCAGCACAAAGAATCCAAGTCTCTCAGACTCTCAGAATCCATTCTGACTTCAAAAAACTCACATGACTGTCTCTTGCCAGATGTCAGCTGTAAAGATTGATCTATCTATTTATCTATCTATGTTGATATCTATCTAGCTATAGATAGATAGATATGCATTTATATGCATCTTTTTATCTTCATAAAAGGAATATCATGATTTGTAATTAAATCAAGGTAAGGCATTCCCAGTTTGTTTGTTTGTTTGTTTGTTTTAACTCCCTCCATCTTTATAGATTTACGACCCTTCTTTAATTTATAACATTTAGGAGATAACCTGAACACCAAGAAGCTAGGTGATTTGTCTATGATTCCAGATTTCTTTTTAGCTAATTCTGATCTTTTTGAGTTCAAGATCTGCTCTCTAATCATTAAACCATGCTGCCTCACAAGAAATCACTTAATGTAACTGAAGTGAAGAAATAAGCTTGGCAACAGAGAAGTAGGTCTTAATTCTGTTTTTATGTGGCTTTAATTTGGCTAGCTTCTCTAAACTCAAGATATATGTCTTATAATAACCTATAATATTATTATTAAATGTGTCAAAAATAATAAGAATTTAAGGTGATTAGAATTTTAATTGAATTGTATTTGGTTCTTTTAAGTTTTTGTCATAATGATATTTAAATTCAGTTTCAAGTGGCTTATTTCTTTCTTGCACTGCCAACAGAACAAAGGAAGCATATCATGTGAACCACTTCAGGGGCAAAGATTCCACTGATGGCTTTTTCAGAGATTCCTTTGACTCCTCTAAGTATCTGTTCTTCATCCCAAATCTAAAAATGGCAAATGTGGGACAGCTAGTCCCACAGGGAGCTGTGTATTGCAGCTCATACCTGACAGTAGGGGCACTCAATAATATATAACTCACTGGACACTTTTAAATTACTGTAAAATGGAACATCAATGAAAAGTAGAAAAGTCTACATTATAACCATGGATACAGAAGGCACAGAGGAAGATTGAAGAGCTCTCTTGAATATTTCTGATTGCCAGATCTATTTTAACATCAGTGAAGTATCACAAATATGGTCCCGGTACTCATCTTTGTGAAATTCCCATTTAAATGCATAGATAACTTGTCACAAAATGGAAGTAAGCCATGGTGTCACACATCCTTAAATTTCCTGAGGTCAGTATCCATTAGTGTATTTTTATCTCCATGTATGCATGCATAAGTATGACTTTCCTCACTCCACACAAACATAAACACATTTATATGTACACATTGCCCTTGAGAGAGAGAACTCCATCCTGAGTTTTCTGATTAGTGAACCTCCTTCAAATATCACTATTTCAAGAAGGACTTCAGTTATATCCCCCACATTTTAACTTATTTGTCAGAATTTTCCTCCTTCTCTACAGTCACCTTGCACCTTAGTATATCCTCCCTCTTCCCAATTCTTCTGTATGCATTATAATCTCCCATTAGAAGCTTCTTAGGATGGAGGCTGTCTTGTTTGCTTATATCAGTATCAGCAATACTTAATAAAGAGTGGCATATAAGAAACCTTTTAACAAATATTGGATTCAGTAGAGATGTTACAAAGAAATATTTGGCTATTAATGACTATTCTTTCTAACCTGCCATTCAGTCAATTCCAAGTAATAAGACAATCCAAAAGTCATCTTCCCAGGATATGTTTTCTCAATGGTGAAAATATAAAAATAAAAAATATATATAGATACAGAAATGACAAATAGATAATAGGCCATAGAGAGCTTAACAAAACAAATACAATCCTCTGCATTGTACATTTAATAACAATAATTTATCAAATATCTATAATGTATAATTATTCTTACCCCATCTACCTTGATGGGATTTATTTTTGAAAATAGCCCCATTTTTTTGTGGCGCTTAACATTCATTACCAATTTCATTTCATATGAACTTGGAGAATGGAATGTAGAAAAACCAATATACCCATTAAAATTTTAAAAACATAAGACTAAATATTTAATCCCTTTTCTCTACAATTTACCTGAAAGCTATTGTTATATACACAACAAAGAGGAAGTAAAAACATTTGGCAGAGAGGGCTATTCAAATCTTTTTCATTTTAAAAAAATGTAGCTCCCTAAGGCATAATTTTCTAATTTGAAGTATTATAACTTATCCCCTTGAACACAAGGAAAGAACAGTATTTGAAAGCCAAGACAAATTTCATATATTCTTATAAATTTCTTTCATTTTCTGTTGTACCTAGTGCTATGCCTTTCTTTTCTTCATGATTTTCTTTGCTTGTTATGCATTTTTGAAACATCTTCATGAACCAAACTGCATACAATTCAACTTATTCCAATTCAAAAAGTTCCTGTTAAAAATCTTCCATGTTCAAAGCATTAAGTACAAGAATTACAAAGACAAAATGAATCCTCCCTTCAAAGTTCTTCCTCATAAATTGTAATAACTCACACCTTAGCCTTTTCCTATGGATTCCTATTAAAGTTGATATTTTCATTATATATGTTTCCCTTTGTATTCTTATCTATCTTTTCTCTCCTATTGTATTTTGTATTTGATAGCATGAGAGGTAAATACAGGATCTAATCTTTGTTGAGAAAGACAATCAAAATTAAAAATACTTAGAATGTTGGGACTACTGGAAATTTGTTATCTAATCTGAACTAATTCCTTCCTAAAGCAAGGAGATTGCTCTTTGACTTCCTAATTGATTCTATATTTCACCCATCACAAGGACTCTTGTTTCCACTGTCTTCCTCAATGATCTTAAAGTCCATCATTTTATATGAGCGGTTTTGTATTTTATAGAGCAAATTGAGAAAAAGAGACATCATTTCCCCTCTCCTTATTCCCCAGGCATTCATTTAAATACACAGCCTCTTGACATTATCCCGTATTTTATTCCAGTTGCCAATGGAAAGATAGGTTCTCACAGCAAAGGGCAATTCCTCTGTATATACCCTTAATGATATCTCATTCCATCTTCTCTGATAGATTTCTTTCTTCAGTCAAATCCCTTAAAATAATAATTTACCTTCAATGCCTCCATTTTCTCTCCTTCCAGTCCTTTCTTATCTCTTTGCCTTCTGAATTTGTAATGCAGTTGGATTTATACCCTCCAATGTAATGACTTTAAGTACCAAATCTGATGGTGTTTTATCAGTTTTTTTTATGCTTAATCTTTCTGCTGCATGACTCTACTAGCTATCTTCTTCCCTGGGTTTCCAGGGTCTCCCCCTGAGTATTTGATCATACCTTCTAAAATCTGTTTTCTTAGATGGAATACTGTCTATGTCATACTAAATAATTGTGTATATATATATTTATATATATATTTATGTAGTTATACATTCACATATATATATCCACATATATGTAAATAAAAACAGTCATTACAAATTCAGTAACAATATTATATATAAATATAAATATAGATAACATATAATAAGGTAAAAGTGTAAATATCAATATGTTAGTTATTGAATAAAAGCAGAGTCAAATGTTATGTTGCTCTAAATCTATAACCATTAATAAACTATTTTAAAACCACCTTTGTTGTCTCCAGAAAGAAAAAAAAAACAACAATCTTGGCTTCCTTAGAATTTTCTGTGCAATCTAAATTCTGAGAGTGATTGCCATGACTCCTGTGACTCATGTCACCATGGAGGCAAGATAACTCTCTAAGAATTCTAACAACTCCTCTATAACTAAATTTTACTAATATATATTTCCTAAATAGGTTTTTAGCAGACATCATCCTTTTTGGGTGCTTTCTTTAATTTCTTACTAAATGCTTGGCTTGAAGCTAGGCAGCAACAAAATTACATCCTTCAATGTTTTATTTTTCTATTATCATGCTGTTTATCACATGTGGATCTACAGAAGTTATTATAGACCCACTGCAATTGGGACAGATCCCTAAATGAACTTTCCATAGGAAACCAGCTAGTGTCTGGTAAGGATTAGGCAGCTTTTAGTGAATGGAACATAGCTTTAAAGAAATACAATTTAGTTTCAGCATTTTTTTCTGCTTAAATCCCAAGCTCACTCATGTCCATTTTCAGTAATATGGATATTGACTGGTTTAGGGTCCTGTCTCATATCAAAAGTGAAATATTTAGCAACTCCCACTGAAGTACTTTCACTTAATTAATCACATCCTGAATGTGAAGATCAATGTGAAAATGCAGCCCAAATTACAGCTATTTTTCCAAAACAGACTTTAGGAAATGACACCATGACCTCTGGGCCAGTCTGGCAGGGAAATATTGAAAATTTCTCTTACCTTTCTCAAATGAGCTAGGCACTCCTTTATAGGAAACCATTATTTTATTTGAAAAATCAGCATACCGATCGGTCCTAATGGCAACAGCTGTAGACACTATTAAAAGGATAGATTAAACCAGCACAGTCACAGTGTGAGGGAATGTGGCATAGGCAGTAATTTTTTAGCTATGGATGTATAGTAGAAATATCTTTGTCAGCAGCAACTTCATCTTCAAACAACCATTGCTGAGTTCTTGGTCTTGCTGAATCACAGAGAAGATTGGGAGAATGACTATATATTTATGCAACTTAATTAGAGCAATTCTCCCTTGAATTATAGCTTCAGTTCTCTATGGTTCATGAGTAGATCTCATTACTGTATGATTTGTTTTAATCTTCTTTTGAAAGTATATGCCAGTATAGCATATACACTATATATATATTATTTATGTTCTAAGCTACATTACATGCATATGTTTTATATAAAACACATATATGACATTATAGATGCCATAATGTATATGTATGACATGGAACAATACATTAAATGTATGCACACATTGTAATAACATGGTATATGTTATATAAATATGCAATCATATGTACACACATGTATATGTTAGCTAGACTGTTCTAATTAGCTTTAGTTGACCCTTTTTTGTGCTTGAAAAGATGCTATGCATGCAGTGGAGTAAGCATTTTCTTGAGGATCATGTCACTTTAAGCAGAAAACCCATATTTAGAAATTTTGCAACCAGAGTAAAAAAAAAAAAAAAGAATTAGAAAAGTGCTCTTTTAGACTGTAGGCAGATACTAAAGTTACTACTCATACTGAGTTGCCAATTCTGCTTATTGAGGGAAAACACTTATTCTAGTAATTGATAGAAGCCTAGTTAGGGCTATGAATACACAAAATCAGTCCATTCATTCTATCTTCCTCAAATATACATGTATCCCTGACCTGGAAGGGAACAAATTACATGTGGATATAGCAGTTATTTTGTTTTTGCAAGAATTAAGATCAACTAGAAGAATATTCAAACCAAAAACTAATTTGTTTAGAATGTCCCAAGTCTTTCCTTTTTGCTCCCTAGTCTCTCACAATGATGTTCTCTTCTTATCTTCATATGGTCCTACTTGCTTCATAACCACACTCTATCAAAACTGGAGACGGGCCTAATGTATTCTTTATCCTTTTATTTAAATTCATCCATACAAAAATTTTCTTTCTTGGTGACATTTGCCTTTTATCTCTAATTAATTAATAGAAAGCAATTTTTAAAATTCTCAAGAGTAGGAAAGGACTTCAGTAGCCGTACTGTCTAACACATAGCCTAAAAAGAATTCTCTTTAAAATGTGTCTAGCAAATGGTCATCCAATCATTATTTGAAGATTTCCACTGAGGGAGAATTCACTACCTTTTGACAAAGTCTATTCTACTGGTGACTGGCTCTAGTCTTTAGGACATTTTTTTCATTTATCAAGTTTAAATTTTTCTCTTTTCAACTTTCACTCAGTGCATTTATTGCTATTGATTTTTCTTAGTAATCATCAGTAAAAGAAAGGAAAAGGACAGAGTCAGGGAAAGTAAAGTATCATCTCTTTGAACATGAAAGGACATCATGTTAAAAGACTAAATTACAAGGCTTCTCAAATTTATTTTTTACTACACTTGAGAATGAGTGTTTGAGAGAAATTGATAGGTTAACTAAAAATTGTAGCCAGTATCCAACCCCATTCATGTGCACATGTTTATACATGCCTGCACATACACACACACAAATATACACCACATATTGAATAGCACCACAACACTTCCCTAAGAAGTATTTATTGTTCAATGCAACTAAAAGATTCTTTCTTGGAAACTTCTGAGTGAAGGGAAGCATCTCCATGCACTGCTATTTACTTATACAAATTCCTCTCCTCCAACTCCTCAACATTATATATAAACTTCATTCACACATATACACAGATGAACTGATACATGACAAGATAAGGAAGAGTTATATTGATGTCATTGAACTAATGGATGAGGTATATAATTTTATAAGAACTCGTTCACATTTTATGGAATCCAGAAAGACTATATCAATTATGTTTGCATGTTGTCTCTCCCACTATATTGTGAGTTCCTTGAGAGCAATGTCCATCACATTTATTTATTTATAATTTTTATTATCTCACCATCATTTAGCTCAATGCCTCACACATACTAGGTACTTAGAATGCTTGTAATGTATCTAAACATATAAGTAGATCTTGCTATATGAATGTCTGATTGCACATATATTTAACTCTATAATGACATATCAATATGTAATGATAAATTTTTGCCCATATGTTCTCAAAAAGCAAGATATTTGGAAACTTCTTATACTTGAAAGAAAAGGAGGGACACAGTGTCATATAAAGGGCAATACATTTAGAATCAAAGAAACTGGACTAAAATTCTGCCCTTGACACTATCAATGTGACCTTAATCAAGTCATTTAATTCTATGTAACTAATTTTTTCATATGTGAAATGAAATTTCATATATGAAATGTTTTCAATATGAAATACATGAAAATTTTCAAATATGAAAATTAGGGAAGTTTTAAGGAAGGAGTTCAAGGGATAATAAACTTCTCTCTAATAAACTTCTCAATATATGACTCTTTAATACAGATTTGAATCTTTGCTTTACTACTTAGCACTTTTTTTGTTTTGTTTTGTTTTTGCTGAGGCAATTGGGATCAAGGGACTTGCCCAGGGTCACACAGTTAGGAAGTGTTAAGTGTCTGAGACCAGGTCTTCCTGACTTCAAATTATTAGTCTCAAAAATGATAAGGGAGAACTTTCCTCCAATGAAGAGGAAATTAGAGTAATAATTAGGAGTTTCTTTGCCCAACTTTATGCCAATAAATTTGATAATGTAAATGAAATGGAGGAATATCTACAAAAATATAGATTGCCCAGAATAACAGAAGAGGAAATAAATTATTTAAATAGCCCTATTTCGGGAAAAAGAAATAGAACAAGGTATTAATCAACCCCCTAAGAAAAATCTCCAGGGCCAGATGGATTTACATGTGAATTTTACCAAACATTCAAAGAACAATTAATCCCAATACTATATAAATTATTTGAAAAAATAGGGAAAGAAAGTGTACTACCAAATTCCTTCTATGACACAGATATGGTGCTGATAGCTAAACCAGGTAGGGAGAAAACTGAGAAAGAAAACTATAGACCCATTTCCCTAATGAATATTGATGCAAAAATTTTAAATAAGATTTTAGCAACAAGATTACAGAATGTCATCCCCAGGATAATACATCATGACCAAGTAGGATTTATACCAGGAATGCAGGGCTGGTTCAATATTAGGAAAACAATTAGCATAATCAATTATATCAATAACCAAATTAATAAAGACCATATGATTATCTCCATAGATGCAGAAAAAGCCTTTGATAAAATCCAACACCCATTCCTATTAAAAACACTGGAGAGTATAGGAATAAATGGGCTTTTCCTTAAAATGATTAGTAGTATCTACTTAAAACCTTCAGCAAGTATCATATGTAATGGAGTCAAACTAGAACCATTCCCAATAAGATCAGGAGTGAAACAAGGCTGCCCACTGTCACCATTATTATTTAATATTGTCTTAGAAATGTTAGCTTTGGCAGTAAGAGAAGAAAAAGAGATTAAAGGAATTAGAGTAGGTAATGAGGAAACCAAATTATCACTCTTTGCAGATGACATGATGATATACGTAGAGAACCCTAAAGACTCAACTAAAAAACTACTAGAAACAATTCACAACTTTAGCAAAGTTGCAGGATACAAAATAAATCCACATAAATCATCAGCATTTTTATATATTACCAATAAAGTTCAGCAGCAAGAGATACAAAAAGAAATTCCATTCAAAATAACTGTTGATAGTATAAAATATTTGGGAATTTATCTGCCAAGAGATAGTCAGGAACTATATGAACTAAACTACAAAACACTTTCCACACAAATCAAATCAGACCTAGTCAATTGGAAAAACTTAAAATGCTCATGGGTAGGACGAGCGAATATAATAAAAATGACAATACTACCCAAACTAATTTACTTATTTAGTGCCATATCAATCAAACTCCCAAGAAATTATCTTACAGATCTAGAAAAAATAGTAGCAAAGTTCATTTGGAAAAACAAAAGGTCAAGAATTTCAAGGGGATTAATGAAAAAAAAGGCTGACAATGGTGGACTTGCTGTACCAGATCGAAAACTATATTATAAAGCAGCGGTCATCAAAACCATTTGGTACTGGCTAAGAAATAGAGTAGTCGATCAGTGGAATAGGATAGAATCACAAGACAAACTAGGCAATAACTATAGCAATTTGGTTTTTGATAAACCCAAAGACCCCAGCTTTTGGGATAAGTATTCACTATTTGACAAAAACTGCTGGGAAAACTGGAAACTAGTGTGGAAGAAATTAGGGCTTGACCCACATCTAACACCACATACCAAGATAAGATCTAAATGAGTTCATGATCTGGATATAAAGAGTGATACTATAAGTAAATTAGAGGAATGTAATATAGTTTACCTCTCAGACCTATGGAGATGGAATAAATTTATGTCCAAAGAAGAACTGGAACTCTTAATTGAAAACCAGATAGATAACTTTGACTATATTAA
>JAJPUD010008046.1:15525-52205 GCA_023553655.1 Myrmecobius fasciatus
GAACCAGGAGATCATTATACACGGCAACAACAGTACTATATGACGATCAATTCTGATGGACATGGCTCTCTTCAACAATGAAATGTTTCAAACCACCTCCAATTGTTCACTGAAGAAAGCCATATACACCCAGAGAGAGGGATGCGAAATGTGGACCACAACATAACATTCTCATACTCCTTGATTGACGTTTGCTTACATTGTGTTTCCTTTATCTGATATATCATTTGTGTAGATAAGATTTTTCTTGCACAACAATGATAAGTTTGGAAATATGTATACATATATTCGATTTGCCAATATTTTAACATAATTAACATGTAGTGGATTTCCTGCCATCTAGGGGAGGGGTGGGGAGTTGGGGGGAAAAATTTGTAACGGAAAGCTACTTAAGGGTTATTGTTGAAGAATCACCCACACATATGTTATGCAAATAAAATAAAAAAAAAGAAAAAAATATGGTAAATATAATGAGGTTTCCACATAAAAAAAAGCTGGTGCTCTATCCACTGTGCCACCTAGCAGCCCCCCACTTACCACTTGTATTATTATTTTCATACTTTTGCCATGTGACAAAATATCAACATCTCTCTCTATATGTATATGCATATATATATATATATATATTTATTTATCACTTTATATTGTCATATAAATATATAGCAAGAGAGATAGAAAGACAGAGACAGAGATGTTTTGATAAATCAAAATTCCCAGACACATTAATATAACTGACCATTTCAAACACATTAATATAACTGACCATTTCAATATTACTAACAATGAATGAAACAAAAATCACTTTGTCCCATCTCTTAGAATTCTTTCCTTTCTGCTCCAATAGGTTTTGTTCATATTTCCTTCAAACCTCATCATATAAATAACTCTTATTTCTCTACTTCTTTTGTCCCTTATTAATCTGTTAGTTACTTGGAGGATGAAATCTTGCTACTTAGTTTATTTCAATATCATATTTATAGGCACTCAAAAACAAAAGGCCTGTTTGGTAAAACAATAAATAAATTAAATTAAATGTCATTTTATACTGTGGGGAGAGAAGGGATAAAAGGAAGTCAAATTTATTCATCAAGAGAGAAAATTAAAAGAAAGCATTAATGTGAAAATAAAAAAAGATATGTTGAATAGTCATACAGGCAATGAAAGCTCTATGATTAGACTCATCAATCATGAAATTGAAATAGATATTTTTCTAAAATCCTTTCCTTCTCTACATAAATTGATGAGGCAAGAACAATGGCATAAAAAAAAAAAAAACTTTGGCTCATATTTCTTTCCTCAGAAAAACCCAGTATAATTCAATTTGATTAAATTTAAAAAAATGTTAAATTCCTACTATGTGCAAGTATTTATAAATGATTTTTAAAAAAAAATATAAAAATATATAACCTCTTCATTCAACAAATTTAGATTCTTCTGGAATCAATATTTTAAATTCTGCTTCAGTTTCATATAATTGTAGATTGAGGAAGCAATAAACTTTAGATATTAAGTAGCTCAATATTAATTTTACAGGTAAGACAACAAAAGTTATTTTAAAAGAAATTTAAAAATTGAAAGAAATTTAGTGGGTTGAAAAATATAAGACAAGTGATTAGTAGCAAAGACAGAACTTAAACTCTTGTTGTAGATCATAAAATCATACATCTAGAAGTGCTTATAGATTTCATTAGACATGTAGGTCAAAATCTCATTTCAGGTATGAGAAAAAAAAATAGTCCCATAGAGATTAAATGACTTTCCTGAGTTCACTTAAATACTGTCAGAGGCGGAATTGATTACAAATGAATTATCCTTTTTATGACATGAATCTCTCCTTTTCTTTTGGGATAGTGGACTCCAAGAGAGCAAGAATTCCAAGAATTATGCTAATAATTAACAAAGTTGCTTTAACAGGTGGATCCAACCAATAAGGATTGGATCCATATACCATTTTTAATGACAGTTTTACCATAGACCTAGACCCAGCCAAAACAAGTTGGGGTCAATGTGAGCATGCTTAATAAACTAATTGCATATTAACCAATATGCCCCAAAGGAGAGCATGAAGAAGGTGGAGAGGGAAATATTATTAGCTACCAGAATACTGACCAATCAGAAACAATTAGGAGGAGACTGGGTAATATATGGGAGAGGTTTTGTTAATAAAGGCGTGCCATGGCTTCCATACCAGCATGTTCCTCTACCATAAGGATGTACCCACTTCCTAAAGGAATGTAATAAATGTTCCTTAATTGACTCCAGAAACTTTTTGTTGTGTAGGAGGATTTTGGACCCTTAACTATATTCATGTAACACTTTCAATTATAAGACGTTTCTAATTATCTTGCTTTGTTTGGTCACATGTGGGCCAAAATGTCTTATGGATGATTTAATTTTTGCACAGTCTATGGATGATTTAATTTTTGCACAACAATTTTCTTTTACTAGATACTGAGTTCTAATACCTTCCATAGAAGGTGAAAGAAACAAGAGATTTTATAAAGATAGAGCCATAAGTCAATATTTCTTGAGATGTGAACTTACAACTGAACCATAATGGATGGAAGGAAGAAAAGGAGGATTAGGAAAAGCAAATTTATCAAGACAAGAAATCCACCAATCCACCAGTGTGAAAATATAAATAAGAAGGCAAAAAGACAGAGAGAGAAAGAGAGAGGGAGACAGACAGAGAGAGAGAATGTAAGAAAAGTGACAGCAAACTTCTTTGACATCATGCACAAAAAAACTCAGAGCTCAATCCTTAGTCTTGACTGTTAAATAAAGCATTGCCTTGGTATATATACAATTTAAATTTCACCTATAAATCATATATTTTTTAATATATTTTTATTGGTTCATTTCTAACATTTATAATATTTCAATTATCTAAACTTGAAAATCAGATATTTCTTGTGAATAGAAAAATTGTATGTTTAACATATATTGGATTACTCGCTATCTAGAAGAGGAGGTGGGGGAAGGGAGGGACAAAGAAATTTGGAACACAAGGTTTTGCAAGGGTGAATGTTGAAGACTATCTTTGCATATGTTTTGAAAATAAAAAGCTTTAAAATAAAGAAAATAATTTATTTCCTTCAGCCTTTTGATTGGATTTGTGCTCAGAAGAGTAAAGAAGTTGCTTTGTCTTCAGTAAGCATTATTAGAATATATGCAGTGCATAAAACAGGTTGTGCCTTTTTAGTTTTTAAAAGTAGTTGATTTCAAAACGAAGAAAAATAACAGGGCATTTGGAAATGGCTTGCTAAGCAAAAAGTATAGGATTTTAGGCATACATAACATTTTAGACTCATGAATAATTATATTTGATATTTATATTGCCCCTTTTCCCCAAAACATTCTTATTGATTCAGAGGATATTTATTCTCATTTAAAAATTAAAGAAACAATAAAGTTATCTGACATACTGAAAATCATAGCACAAGCATAACAGATATTTTCTCACATTCCCCCCTCTTTGTTTTATTTATCATCTATGAATAGAAGATCATTCAGTTTAACTTTCAAAAAGAAATCTTCAATTGATGGTCATCCCCTTATTTTCTAGCTTTTTCCACAAAAAAAAATCCTTTCTAAATATTTTTCTTCATAAAGAAGCTACTCTTTCTTTTATCTTTTATATTAAAAAAAATAAAAGAAAGAGAAAAAGGTATTTTATGTGCAGAAATATTTATGTGTAGCTGTGTCTGTGTGTGAAAAAAAAACTGAAAAACAAAGGGGCACCCATCAATGAAGGCATATCTGAATGACTGTCATATATGAATGTGACAGAACACTTATGTTATAAGAAATTGGAAAAAAGATGATTCTTAAAATATGGAAAGACATATGACTGGATGAAATTAAAGAAAGCAGATGCAGAAAACCAATTTATGCTGTTATATCAATATTATAAAAGTGAACAATATTGGGGCAGCTAGATGACACATTGGATAGAGCACCAGTCATGAAGTCAGGAGGAAATGAGTTCAAATCCGACCTGAGACTCTTAATAGGTTTTAGCTATGTGATCCTGAGCAAGTCACTTATCCCCAATTGCCTCAGGAAAAAAAAGAACAATGTTGAGTAATTTTATAAAATGATACAGAATTAAAGAGCAGGGCTAAGAGAAACATTTATACAATAATGGCAACACCATAATTTTTTAAATTGAAAGCTATAGGATCTATGATCAACATGATTACCATAAATCTATGATTCCAGATCAATGATGAAGAATACCATCTATCTATCTATCTATCTATCTATCTATCTATCTATCTATCTATCTATCTGTCTAGGTAATGTTTATATAAAGTCAATGGTGTATTTCTTTTGCTTGATTGTACATAAATAAATGTTTCATTTCCTTTCTTTTTTTGTTTGTTTTCTAATGTACTGGAGTTTTAAGGAGGAGTGAATATAAATTTCTCTTTTTAATAGAAAAGGATGGGGTGATACTAGAAATGAGAAGTGTTACATTAATGTCAGATGAAATTATTGTATTCTTACTGTTTTACTTCATTATAAGGAATCAGTAACAGAATGGGAATGTTCTGTATATGTTTATAAAATAATAACAAAACATATCAATAAAACTTTTTTTAAAGTAGAACTACTACCACAGGTTTATATAGAAGCAAGGAAATATTACTCATTCTTGTAAAGGAGTGATACATTTTGGATGTAGTTAATTTTCCTTAGTAAAATAGAGGTTGCCCAAGGTTAGTTAGCTTCCTAATACCTTTAACTACTATGTGCCTTTAACTACTATATAAGTCAATAATACTATATATTTTATCCTGGGTAAGTCATTTATCCTCACAACCTCAATTTCCTCATTTTTGAAATGAGAATAATAATAGTGTCAAGGCTGTTGGCCAAAATGAGATAATATTTAAATGATAACTTGAAAAACCTTGAAGATACTATAAAACTGCTAGTTATTTTTATTGTTATTATTATCCTTGACTCTTTCCTTTTCCTTATTTCCATATTTAATCATTAAGTTCTATGGAGTACATCAGAACCAAACTTTTAAATACCCTTTCCATCCCATCCCCATTGCTACTACCTAATATACATAATAATTAACACATTCTTGAATTATTATAATACTTTGCTAATTGTTATTCTGGTTACCAGTTTCTAGTTTATACTATCACTAATTAGCTCTGCTGTTGGATTAGCCTTCTGATTTTATCACTCAGTCCATATGTATTGAATAAAGCTTAAGCTACTTAATTTGATCTTATCCACTTTCACTAACCTAATTTCACACCAGCATTCTAATCATATTTTACAACATTCTATTCCATTTACTCTATACCAGTCTTCTTTCCTACATGTCCCATACTTTATACCTCTCTACTTTTTCTCATGTTATTCTCTCAGCTTTGCAAGTTCTCTGCATTCCCCTTTCTTTGAAATCTAGAGCCTTTAAGATCTAAATCAAATACTTCCTACTCTATGAAGCTTTCTTTGATTAACCGAGGAGTAATTTTAGAGTGCTCTAGAAAGCAGCTAGTGGGGTAGCCTCCAGTTATCAAGACCCATGTTCAAATCCTGCTTCAGATACATAGTAGATGTGTGCCCTTTGGCAAGTTGCTTAATCTTGAATTCCCCAACTGTAAAATGGGGATAATAATAGCACCCATATTATGGTGTTGCTATGAGGATCTAATAAGATAATATTTGTTAAAAAAAAAAAAAACCTCAGCATCTAGTGGGTGATAAATGCCTACTTATTCTCTTATTTTCCTACTCAGATAAAACTTTTCTTCTTATACTGTATCATAATTCCTTTTATTACTTAACTATGTTTTATATTGTATTTTAATTCTTTGTGCATATGTTATACATAAATATTCAACACTTTAAACTTCAGGAAGCATTCAGTGTTGATCTTTTTGTCATCCTCAATTCTATTCTCTTTCAACATATAATAGAAAACTCAGCAGCTATTGCATCCAAATAATAGCCCTGAGTGAAATAAGGTTTGCAAATGTATGCCAGTTTACTGAATACATGTTTTTCTAGAGTGGTCACAGTGAAGAGAAGCTGCGAAGCTGGCAGAGGTTTTGCAATCAAAGCTAATCTAGCTCACAAGTTCTTATGCTTACTTATAGGAGGGAATAACATGCTCATAACAAAGTGATTGTCACTTGCAAAAGAGTGCCAATATCATCTTCACTACAAGGGCACCTATGATGACGAACTGTGCAAAGAGAAGATTTAGGAAAACCTGGAGAACTTCATCATAAATTTGTTGAAAGAAAATAAGCTTATAATTCTGGGTGACTTTAATGCAAGATTTAGGTACAGACTCCCAGATAAGACCTTAAAAGGAATAGAGTTGAACATAGCAAAAGTAATCATCACTTATTACTGAAAACTTGTGCATCTTTTGACTTTCTCATCACCATTCCTGCCTTCCAGTTACTTAAATGCAATAAAACTTCATGGATGCATCCTCAGCAAACACTAGTATTTAATGGACTTTGTCAGTGTAATGAAAACATACAGACAGGATGAGAGAGTGATGAAGAATGTTTGACTGATCACAGACTTAGCCTCTCCAAATAAAATATTCATATTTATTAAAAACAGTGACTCCAAAGCACAATTACTACCAAAAGGTTTAATGTCAACAGATTAGAGCACTTTTTTGAGCAAGAATAGCTCAGTATTGGGGCAGCTAGTTGGAGCAGTGGGTAGAGCACCAGTGCTGAAGTCAGGAAGACTTGAGTTCAAATCTGGCCTCAGACACTTAACATGTCCTAGCTCTGTGACCTTGGGCAAGTCACTTAACCTCAATTGCCTCAGCAAAAAAAAAAAGAATATTTCATCCATACTTGGTTACAATGAAATAGAAAATAGAAATATAGTGGGCAGCTGTCAGAGTTTGTGTGGAGCACTGCATTTATTCATCTGGGTCAGAACTCTCACAAACACCAAGATTGTTTTGATGAAAATGATGGGGAAATTAAAAACTCCACATGGCTTAACCAGCAGAATATTTCTTCCAATCTCTGAGAAAGAAGCATTTAATTCCCTCAAAAATGAAGTGGTAGAGATGTAAGATTCTTGGCTCAGTATGGAGACAGATGAAATACTAATGTTTGCAGTCCAAGGTAGTTTTATGATGTCCTAAAGGCTATTTATGGACCACAGACCTAGATTGCATCTCAACTACTCAGTGCTGATTGAGTTGGATTTAGGAGTGATAAAGACCTGATCCTGGAGAGATAGACTGAATACTACTATAGTTTTGTTTTCATATGCTTAAGTTATAGCACAGCAGCATTCATATGATAATATTTGAAAACTATTTCCTGGATTAAACTGGATGGTTATACTCTAAAAGCATCATGGATTTGAAATTAAAAGGTTTAGTTTCTCTTCAGGGTATATACAATCTATTTTTTTTGAACTGTCATCATTCAATGATGTGAAAAAGCCATTCACCCTATACCATAGTTAGACATACTGTACCTTGCCTCCAACACAATGATGTCATTTTGGTCCTCTTCTAGAATAAAGAACAACAACCAACCTACATATAATAGGTAACTTAACCGAAGTCTAGTAAACCAAACACTGAAAGCAGAGGTAGCAATGATTGTAAATGAATATTTAAGTGATATCCTGTAAATTATTTGTTCTTAGTAAACTAAAAAAAATAGTCATAGGGAGTAGACTTGATAGATACATAGATAGATAATAGAAGGTACTAATTATCACAGAGGTAGCATAATGTTGGGGGTAGAGAACCAGTTTCAAAGTCAGGTCATGTTTAATTTCCATTTCTGATACTTAAGTTAACAAAGTTAAGTAACTAAAGCAAGTTACTTAACTTTGCTTGCTTTGTAACACTACAATTATGTTTGTGGATTTACTTTGGATGAGGGATCTTCCACATTGGGAGTTCCTTACAACAGTGTTAGATCAGGTGCAGACCAAAAAAAATAGGAAAGAAAGATGGAGGAGCTTCAAAATCTGAAAAGAGAGTTATTTAAATAATTCACATGGTGCTAAGATGGAAAAAGGGATTTTTTGCCCACTCTTATTTAGAAGAGAAAGATAAAAGAATTCTCATAGTTAGATAAATGTAATGAATACAAATTAGTTTTCAATATGAATAGAAAGGAGCATTTCAAGAAATGAATAAAGCAAAATCCTATACCGTTATATTTACATAAATCAACTGAAAATATAATGGAACCCCTAGCAGAGAGAAAAACCATGAAAGGAAATAGGAGAGATGAAAAGGAACAGAGGGGCAACTTTTCTACTCTTTCATTCTTAACAAAGTAATTTGTATTCATTCGACAAAAGTTTATGGGATAATGCAATATGTGAGATGCTGTACAAGTCATTAAGGAATGCATTCAGAAGGTTTTTTTTTTTTTTTTAAAGACAAATGTCTTGTCCTGTGACACAAAGAGTTCACAATCTAATGTCAGGAGATTGGAGAAGATAAGGAAGTACAGAAATAACTATACAAAAATAAAGGGTTATAAGTGCCTGAGAAGAATACACAAAGTAAAGTGAAAATTCAATGTGGGGAGAAATTAACCTACTTGGATAGATGAAACAGAGTTCTCTTTATTTCATTCAAGAAACATTAGATTTCTAATATGTGTAAGATACTATATTGAGTCCTAGGGATAAAAAGATAGATTTTAATAAGTTGCTTGCTTAAAGAGCTTACATTTTATGAAGTGAAAGAACATATTTCCATCCAAGTGTAGATATAAAATATATACATTCTCCAGTTTTTGTAGTATGGTATGGTAGACAGAAGGCAAAGCCCTTCTAAGAATAAATATTATATAAATACATTCAAACATATATAAATATATGAGCATATGCATACATACAAATATATCCACACATATACACATAAACATATATACATATATATAATATAGATATGTACACAGAGAAAAAAACAGAAAAAGTGTAGGTGATAATATGTAATTTAGTTTGACTGAGGACATACTACCAATAATAAACACTGCTCAATGTAGAAGGTCTCAAATGCAGTGACCTAGGAATTTATCCTTGGCTCCTTATTATCTATAGATTTCAGATTTAATACTTTACATTTCTAGTTTTCATGAAGATGAGGAGAACTAATATGCTAGATATCTTGAAAATATAGAACATTTCTCTCTATCTAATGGAATAAAATTTAATATACAATAACATGTTCCTATACAGTGTGATCATCTTGAGGGCAGGACCTATTTTATGCATGTCTTTCTATAACCAATACCTAGCATGTTATATGACATGCAATGCATATTTGATATATAATAAGTAGTAATAATAACTAATAGTATTTTAAGGTTTACAAAGCCCTTTAAATACATTAATTCATTCTGGAGTATCCCAATTTTACAGATGAAGACATGGAAAGGTTCAACTAAGAAAGGTTTACTTACTTGCCCAGTGTCACATGGTGGGCAAGATTTAAAATTATCTTCATTACTCCAAGTCTAGTTATTATACCACTCATCTGCAAGTGATTGAGTGATATAACTATATCTGTCTGACATTTATGTAATGCCTTAAGGTTTATAAAGTATCACACATGCCTTATCTCATTTCATTTTCACTGCTACCCTCTAAGACAGTGGTTCTCTATCAATTTGGTCTCATGAACTTTTTAGATTCCAAAAAATTCAGCACCCCAAGAAACTTTTGTATATGCATATATATACGTGTGTGTGTGTGTGTGTGTGTGTAACATAGATATTTTTATTGTTATCTTATTGTTATATTTAATGGAATTGTATTAAAATTTATTATATTGGAAATTAAAATATTTTTATTATGAAAATAGTTTTTTCTTTGTGCAACTTTTCAAAGGATCTCAAATATGCATTGAAGTCCTTGGACCATACTTTGAGAACTATCATTCTAAATTCCTAGTGTCTCCATTTCATAGATGAGGACAGAGAGTTTAGAGAAATTACAAAGCCAATTACATGAGTCATTCAGATATGAATCCACCATTAAATTTGTTTAAACTCATATAAGTTATTAATTCTTGGATGCAGAATTTCAAAAATAGCTTTCTCTTGACTTTAAGTAAATCATTCTTTCTACTAAGCCATGTTCTTTTGGTAAAGAAAAAGAAATTAAAAACAATGAGGTCATATCAAATAATTTTCCATCATCATTTTTTAAAATTTTATTTTATTTGCATAACATATGTGTGGGTAATTCTTCAACAATAACCCTTACATAGCTTTCCGTTACAAATTTTTCCCCCCAACTCCCCACCCCTACCCTAGATGGCAGGATATCCACTACATGTTAATTATGTTAAAATATTGGCAAATCAAATATTCTATCATCATTTTTGAAGCTGGATTATGATGCAGGTTTCTTGTGATCAGTCTGGAGTTCTTTCCCCATTGTATCACATTGAATCTAAGAGGAAAATTTTAAACTCTTAAAGTTGATTGTATAAGATAGGGGATGGCATGATTAGATGAAGACAATATAGAATGTATTTTATGAATCCATAAAATGAGTAAAGTGGCAGCTAAAAAAAGCTAATTTCATCTTAGATGCAGATCTGACTTCCCATTTGATAAATCCCAAGCTATTGATTGCCTATTATCTCCTGGATCAAATACTAAATTCTCAGCCTATTTATTTATTTATTGGGGAGATAAAAAAATAATTTGTCCAGGTTCACACAAATAGAAGTGTCTGAAGTTAGATTTGAATTCAGGTTCTCTTAACTTTAGGCTAGGATACACCTCACTGTCTTCTGCTTGACTTTTTTTGGCAAAATAAAGATTTATTTAGGAGACGTTAACAGACAAAATAAAGAGAATCAATAGACATCAGAAATAGTAAATATGAAATAGAGTCAGGTGAGCACATAACAATTAATTAACAATGTAAAGAGAAAGTTCCCCAGTGGAATTCACAATTAACCAGGAAACGGGTAATACACCATAAGATTAGAATATGTTCTTAGCTGGCAGGCTAAGTTCATAGAGAAGTTTAGCACCCTTAAGGAGTTAGTTAGATATAAGAATCAGAAATACACCATGAGTCTGCCTGACTTTTTTTCCCCCAAATTTATTTTATTAAAAAAAAAATAACGAAAAATAAAAACAAGAAAAGGAATACGAAACAAAATGAAACAAAACAAAAGAGAATATGCTCATGGGCCCAGTAGAATATCAGGAAGGATTCAGATTATATAACAACAAATACCAGTTCAGGAAAGTATATATATAAAATATATTCGTGAGTGTCCATCTTTTTTTTTACTTCCTTAAAAATTGTTCTCTGCTGCACAAATTTTTAACTTTATTCTTTTCCCCCCTTTCATTCTGCCCACTCCCAAACAGGCTATAGTTAACAAAGGATATATTCATATATACATATATAAATATATACATACATATACATCTACACACATACCCCCACACATAGATGCACACATATCTTTCCTATCCCTGACGATCTTTTGCTTTAATTCTGCTCCTAGCTTGCCTTGCTATTACTTAACCTTCCCCCACCCATGGATTCTTCCCGTCTTCTTCCCTCACACTTTGCTTCCCTGTCTGTCCATTTCTCTTTATTTCTTTATAGATTTTGGAAGAAGTTATATCCTTCATAGTATATATATATACATATATATATATGTATATATATGTGTAGTGTTGCCTATTTAACCGGTTCTTGATGTGAGTAGGTTTTCAGAACTAAAAGCCCTCCTCCCCCCTCTAATACCTCTGTGTATATTGTCCCTTTGTACCACATTTGTATGACATAATTACTATTTTAACTGTTTCAATCTTTGTTTTGATCTGTTGTATTCTTTATGTCAATCTTAAATATATGCTCTAAAATTCCCATGTTAATAAAATTATCCATTTTGAGTTCGTTGAAATTACTCTTTGATATTGACTGTTATATGTTACATTTTCTAGTAAGTTCAGGTTTGGTTGATAGAAAGTTCTGAAAATCTGCAAGTTCTTTGAATGTTCATTTTTTTCACATTCAACATTATAGATAATTTTGCTGGATGTGATATTTTTTGTTGCAGGCCTACTTCTTTTGATTTTTGTTAGATATGTTTCCATTACCTGCAATGTTTTATTATAGCTGCTGCTAAGTCTTGTATAATTCTAATTATACCTTCAGCATGTTTGACTTGTTTTTTCCTGTTTCTTGCAAAATTTTCTCTTAGATCTGGGGGCTTCAAAATTTGGCAATAATATTCCTGTGTATTTTCCACAAAGGATCTCTTTGAGGTGGTGATTGGTGGATTTTTTCTATTTCTACTTTGCCTTCATGTTTTATCACTCCAGAACACTTTTCTTGCATTATTTTTGCATTATTGTGTCAAGGTTCTTTTTTCAGTTACAACTTTCAGGTAGCCGCATTATTCTTATAATTTCTCTTCTTGTTCTATTCTCCAGGTCTGTTATTTTTCTTATGAAATGTTTCACATTCTGTTCTACTTTTTCATTTTTATACTCTGTTTTGTTATTTCTTAGCCTCTCATAGCTTCCTTGGCTTCCCCTCCAATTCTAATTTCCAAAGAGTTATTATCATCTTTGAGATGCTATCTCCATTTTTTAAAAAATAATTTTCTGGTTTTCTTGGATTTTTTTTTTAGTTTTTTTCAATGTCTCTCATTTGACTTTGAGATTATTTTTTGAGTTCTTTGAAGATGGCCTACACCCTCCTACAAGTGTTAGCCAGCAGTGTCCCTGACCCCTGCCTCTGCTCTCACCAAGTGTGCTGGTTCCTTCTTGCCCAGAGTCAAGTCTCAGAGCACAGCTGGGCTTGGTGTTTCCAATCACCTGAGGTTCCCTTGGCCTTCCCAGACTCATACTCCAACCCTACCAAAAAAGTCCCAGAGGTGAAAGTTTCTGTGGTTCCTGCTGAGGTTTCAGCCACACCCAGCTTACCCCAAGACACCCCACTTTGGTGTTTCTGTGGAGCTAGCATGGAGGTGCCTAAACTTCCTAAGGATTAATCTGAGCCCCAGGTCTTTCTTCAGATTTTCTCTGCTCTTTCTTCACGGGTTCTCAAGTTGTATCAGGAGGATCCCTGTTCTATCCCAAGTCTTTTTACCTGTATAGAGAGGTTTGCTCTATTTGTTCTATTTATGAGGGAAATTGGGAGAACTTGAAATTTACCAACCTACTTGGTCATCTTCCCAGAACCCTTCATATCTGCGTGACTTTTTAAAAGTTCTTTACAACTTGGTCGCTTGTTACTTTTCCATTCTTCTTACACCTTACTCCCTCTCCATAAAATCTGAAATCCAGTAACACACTTACTCCTTTTTCCCTGCACACAATATTCCACCTTCATATTCCCGAGTATTTTCACTCACTCTCTTCTAAGGCTGGAATTCTCCTTCCTCATCTCCACCTCCTGCCATCCCTGGCTTCCTTCAAGTCTCAACTAAAGACCCACTTTGTCAAAGAAGCTTTTCTCAGCCCTCCTTAAAGTCCATCTTCCTCTGAGACTATTCCAATTTATCTTGTATAGATGTTGTTTGTACATAATAGCTTACATACTGTCTCCTCCATTAGACAATGAATTCTTTGATAGCAGGGATTGGATTTTTGTTGTTTATTTTGCTTTTCTTTGTATCTCTGGCACTTAGAATACTGTCTGGCATGTTGCAGTTGCTTAATAAAAGCTTATTGACTGACTGACTGACTCTAGAGGTATGTGGCTAACATGGAGATGTATGAAGGAGCAGGAAAAAGTGATCAGGGAAGAAAAAGTCCACCAACACAAGGTGAAAGTCTGAATCATGTGGCTTTTGAATTCAGCCATAGGAAAATAAATAGTTCACAACCTTATCTATAGCATTGTCAAAACTGATGACAGAAAAATGTGACCAGGAAGAAAAAGGGTAAATCAGTCATATAGCAACAGTGAAGCAATATCTAATAGACAGCTTTCATGCTCCACTGATAGCCAGGTAATGTAATTAGGTCAAGAAGTTTAGACAAAATGTCCCTGCATCATTTTGGATGGACCCTTTGTAGGTAGTGGATCTATGGAATGACATCAGCAAGACTTTCACAGAATGGCAGAACATGCATGTATTGTGATGTACATAACTGAACAGGATGAGAGGCTCTGGGAACTGTGTTCCTAGCTCCATCACAAACTACTTGTGTTACTTCATAAGTTTTTTTTTTCATTTCTCTGTTCTTCAGTCTCTTCATTTATAAAATGAAAAATTTAGCAGAGCTGATCTTTAAAGTACCTTCCATTTTAAAATCTTCTAATAAATCATTAGTATTAAAATATCAAATGCATCTGTGATTATCCATCAATACCGGCATTCATTGGGGGTGACTAGCAAAAGTGTTGACTTTGGAAATACAAAATACCAGTATCCTAATAATAGCAATAGATTCAACAACTAAAATATCTAGATAATATATTAGGATGATAATTTTTAGGAGCTAATAAAAAGTAATGACAAAGAAGTAGATGTTTGGGAAACATCAAGTACCAAAAAAAACAAAGATTCCCCTTTATTATTTTAAGGGGGTAGATGTAAATTTTTCTAGTAAGAATACTGTCCTCAGCTAGGTAATAATGTTAGCAATTTAGTGTTTGATAAACCCAAGGACCCCAGCTTCTGGGATAAGTACTCACTATTCGGCAAAAACTGCTGGGAAAATTGGAAACTAGTGTGGAAGAAATTAAGGCTAAACCCACACCTAACACCACACACCAAGATAAGATCTAAATGGGTTCATGATCTAGATATAAAGAGTGATATTATAACCAAATTAGAGAAACATAGGATAGTTTACCTCTCAGACCTGTGGAGATGGAATAAATTTATGTCCAAAGAAGATCTGGAACTCCTAATTGAACACCAGATAGATAATTTTGATTATATTAAGTTAAAAAGTTTCTGTACAAACAAAACAAATGCAGACAAGATTAGGAGGGAAGCATCAAATTGGGAAATCATCTTTACATTTAAGGATTCTGATAAAGGTCTCATCTCTAAGATATATAGAGAATTTTCTCATATTTATAAGAATTCAAGCCATTCTCCAATTGATAAATGGTCAAAAGATATGAACAGAAAATTTTCAGATGAGGAAATTAAAACTATTTATAATCATATGAAAAGGTGCTCCAAATCACTATTGATCAGAGAAATGCAAATTAAGACAACTCTGAGGTACCACTACACATCTGTCAGATTGGCTAAAATGACAGGAAAAGATAAAGATAAATGTTGGAGGGGATGTGGGAAGACTGGGACACTAATACATTGTTGGTGGACCTGTGAATGGATCCAGCCATTCTGGAGAGCAATTTGGAACTATGCTCAAAAAGTTATCAAACTATGCATACCCTTTGACCCAGCAGTGTTTCTATTGGACCTATATCCCAAAGAAATCATAAAAGAAGGAAAGGGCCCCACATGTGCAAGAATGTTTGTGGCAGCTCTTTTTGTAGTGGCTAGAAACTGGAAACTCGATGGATGCCCATCAACTGGAGAATGGCTGAATAAATTATGGTACATGAATGTTATGGAATATTATTGTTCTGTAAGAAACGACCAGCATGACGATTTCAGAGAGGCCTGGAGAGACTTGCATGAACTAATGCTCAGTGAAGTGAGCAGAACCAGGAGATCATTATTCATGGCAACAACAATACTATATGAGGATCAGTTCTAATGGACGTCACTCTCTTCAACAATGAAATGCTTCAAACCAGTTCCATTTGTTCGGTGAAGAAAGCCATATACACCCAGAGAGAGGGATGTGAAATGTGGACCACAACGTAACATTTTCATGTTCTCTATTGAGGTTTGCTTGCATTGTATTTCCTTTATCAGATTATTCTTTCTTGTAGATATGATTTCTCCTGCACAAAAATGATGCAATAACTATACATATATTCGATTTCTTAAGTATTCTAACATAATTATCATGTGGTGGATATCCTGCCATCTAGGGGAGGGGTGGGAAGTAGGGGGGGAAAATTTGTAACAGAAAGCTTTGTAAGGGTTAATGTTTAGGAATTACCCATACATATGTTTTGCAAATAAAAAGTATTAATAAAAAAAGAGATATCAAAAAAAAGAATACTGTCCTCATTTCTTTTGGTAAAAATATGCTGTTATTTTTATTCATTTTGTCCAAAATGTGAAATGCAGCTTGATATAAAAGATAGGATATTTATCTCAGAGAAAAAAAGACTGAGATTCATATCTGAGCCCCAGTATATTCTTGTTGATATGACTCCAAACAAGTCACTTAACCTCTCAATAACCTAGCAACTCTCTAATATAAATGCCCTAAGTTTCAAAGCAGGGGCAGATCTGTAATTTATAGAATGAGTTGATTAATTTAAAATTTTCTACTCTTGTGAAATCACAGGCCCAGACCTAAAGCCACAAAAACAGTTAACAGCTCTAAACTAAATAGCTCTCCCTGTTTCATGGTTCACAGTAATAGTAATTATTTACCTCACACTTCACTTAATTTTAAATCCTGAATTATTGATAAATTGTTTAAAGTCTTTGCTTGTATAGTAAGGGCCAGGGCACTGTCTTTCAGGAGGGAAGGGAGCAGGACTATTAATCCTAGGCCTTTGAGTACTTGAATGAACACTTGTCAAGTATGTGGTAGGGGACATATTTTTCCAGGAAAAAAAATGTCTATATGTACTTATATCCTTTCCAAATTTATGGTTCTTTCATTCTGGAGCTCTTAGGAGCAAAACAAAGTCAGTTATATGCCATGCCCTCGCTGCTTTTGTCCTGATAAAGGGACAGGTTATTAGATTAATATACATGGGTATATTCTCATCATTTACTGTGTGCCAAAAATTTTGTTAACATGGGACATACAAATAAACATAACAATACAGTCTCTGCCCATAAGGAGCTCACATTCTAATGCAGAGAGACAGAATCTAAACGACTATCTTCATAGCAAATATCTACAGTGTTAAATGGAAGATAATTGTAGAAGGAAGGAACTAAGAGTTAGAGAACAGGAAAGGTGTGGCAGGATATTGGGCAAATGCTCTTTATTCTATTCTAAAGCAATATGCTCATATTTTAATTTATAACCCCCAAATATTAAATCCTCCCCAAATGAGATCAAAGCATAAAACATTCCCTGAAGTCAAAATGCACTTAGAAAACTAATAATTGTGCATCTTAATGGAAATTTTGTTCAAGATGCTGTTTTGCATCTTGATAATTAATGTCATCTAACTGAAGTATACTGTTTTGTTTCTCAAGGGACTGAAATACCCCTAAGCTTGAACTAAACCAAGTTGAAGAGAGAAGGAGAATAAATGAAATAAAATTGGGAAAAGGTTAAGTGCTAGCTTTTCAATGAGCTAAATAATGAGATTAATAATTAATTAGTGAATATCAAGTATAAACTGGTTCACTAACATTATTGGTAGCTTTCTATATGAAATAAAATGAATCCATTTAATTCCCCACTCTTTTATAGTCAAAGTTCTAAGTGAAGCAGTAAGCACTGCCCCTCTCAGCTCAAAGCCAGACTATATTAATTACAATTTGCATTTTTGCTGTGCTCGCACTGCCCAAGCTCAGGGCATGGAGCCATTTTACTGCTCAAGATCATGCAGGATGGCACTAAGTCAAAGTTATACCCCTAGCTAATTGGGCTCACTGAACTTGCCTGTTCTCTAAGTGATTTTGGCATTTAGGTCCCATATCAGAGTTCCACTTGTTTCTTCAGGGATGCACACATAAGCTCCAGCAACATAAGCTTGAAATATGAAAATATTAGTTTTGTCTTGCTAGTTCCTGGAGTGAATTTCAGAAATAAATAGCATGAACTGAGTTGTTTACAGAAGGTTAATTAATGAGAGTGCTTAATTGCTAAACATTAAGCAATCACTTTCACCATGGCTTTCAACATAAATATGTCAACCTGCTGTACCATATTACTGACTGTCAATTCAATTTACTACCTGACATAGAAAAGGTGCTTAATAAATGGTTGTCGGTTGGCTAATTCACTTCAACAACCATTTATTAAGTGACTACTATGCCTCATTATATCACTATGTCACTTTGATAGGCACTCGGGTACAAAATTAAAAATGAAATAATGGGATCTCAAGGGGCTTACATTCTATTGGGAGAAAGTAGCAACATACAAAGATTAACAACCTGGGAAGTTATTAACTCCATAGAGTAAAATATTTCTTATGTACAAAATAGAAGGATAGAATTACCCAGCTCTAAGGTCCCTTCCATCTCTAAATTTATGATTCTATGAAACAAAACCTAAAATCTTTACAATGTAAACATAAAGAAATGTGAGGATAGAGAAATTATAACTAGGAAGATCAGGAAACTCCTTAAGAAGGAAATGATGTTTAAGCTGACACTACAAGGAAACTAGACTAAATGATGAACTGAACAGAATTTGGGGGTGATCATAGCAAAGTGAGATTAGGGCATTAGGAAAATTTTTCTGACAGACCAATGCTACTAACATCACAACATTAGCAATCAGACAAAAACAAGAACTTGGTAAGAGAGAAATCTGGGAACATCTGATTCTTGTTGATGCCCCTCAAAGGACTCCATAAAAACTCATCAATATCCTATAGTTTGCTGATATATGGCAAACCATCATGTCACCTGTTAAATTTTAAACAAGCCAAAAGATATAGCACAGTTGTAAACAGAAAAGGGAAATAAGTATTATTGTATTCTACTCCCAAAACACACAAAAATACTGCATGCTACAAAAATGTGATAATTATTTATACCAAGTGGCAAAGAGAATAAATGATCAAATCTAGTCAATAAGACTTAAATTTAAAACCAGTCTAACTTGCTTACTAGTTATGTGATGCTGGGCAAGTAATTTAACCCTACTGTGCTTCAGTATCCTCATCTGTAAAAATATGGATAATAACAACAATAACAATAATTACGTGCAGGGTTTTTATGAAAATAAAATAAAATAATATTTCTAATTTATTTTGCAAAATAAAAAGCACTCCATAAATGTTAGCTAATAAAATTATTGTAGTAGTACTGTATTGTAGTAGTTGTACTGGTGGTAGTAGTAATACTGGTGGTAGGAATGAATAGTAGTGGTAATGGTATTGATAAGACTAGTGGTGGTCATGTAGTAGTGGTGGTGGTGGTAGTATGACAGTGGTAGTAGTATTAGCAGTAGCATTAATAATAATAGTCTTAGGAGCAGTAGTTATCAACATCATAACATTTGCATTGATATAATTCAGATTACTCAGTTGACTAATCCTGGGTAAGTGACTTTATCTGTCTCACTTTCAGTTTCCTCATTTATAAAATGGAGATATCACATACCTCAGAGAATTAAAATGTAAAGAACTTTGCAATCCTTGAAGCAAAATATGTTAGCTATTATTAGTTATTATCAAACATTTGTTCATTTGATAGTCACAGCAATCCTTGTGCAAAGAGAGTTCACAGAAGAATGTGGGAAAAATATCAGAATATTCCAAAATTCTCCAAATTGTCCAATTTTCCCCACAAAAAAAGAAAAAATAGACTTTCAGGGTGAAAAAAGAGTAGTAAAAATAAATAAGAGGTGGGGCAGAACAGAGATAATCTGAGAAGATCTGAAAGCAACATAGCAAGAATGAAGTTTGGCCCACTGAAAGTGTGAACATTTTCAAGCTAGTTTCCCTGAAACAGTAAGCCCTGAGGCTAAGTGACATCAGCTCTAGCCATGGGGATTTTCATCACCCAGACATTGTAGGGAGTCAGGCTTCTGATATGGGGAAGATTGAAGGAACCTCTCCAAATAAAAGATGCCAGGTCCACTGTGCTCCTGAGACCCAGCCCTGACTGAGAAGGAACCAGCACATGCTTGATCAGTGCAGAATTAGTAGGATGGGGATATTGTTCATTTTAGGCAATTATGTGAGATCAAAGTTCTTGATTTTGGTTCTAGGTGAGAGGGGAGAACTGAAGAAGGACCTGCAGGACTGGAGATGATAATAATAACAGTTTGCTATATAAATAAAAATGATGAGCAGGCAAAGGAGAAAGAAACCAAGCAAAGAAAGTTTCTATGAGAATAGAGAAGATTGAGTTTCCTCAGAGGAAGTACACACACACACACACACACACACACACACACACACACACACACACACAAAATCCTTCTATTCCAAAGAGTAACATTAAATGATCACCTTCCCAAAAAATTCATAGAAGTTAGAAAAGAGTTTAAAAATCAAATGAGAAAGATTGAGGAAAACATATTAGAAAATAAGAACAGTTCAAGAAAAGCAAGAAGATAATTAAAATAAAGTCATCTAGTCAGAAAAAAAGAGATGTAGAATCTCAAAAAAGAAAATGACTCCTTGAAAACTAGAATTGAGCAAGGGAAACCAATGAAGTTGTAGCAGACCAACAAATAATAAAATATAATGAAAAAAATAGAAGAGAATATGAGACATTTCATAAGAAAAACAACTGTGCTGGAAAATAGATTAAAAAGATAAAACATAAGAATAATCAGACTACCCAAAAGCTACTATCAAAAAAAAAAAACTCGTATAATAAAAATACAAGAAATAATTACAGAAAATTGCTCTGAAGTGATCAAAGAAGAAGGGCAAGTAAAAATAAAAATTAAAAAAAAACACTTACCACCTGAAAGAAATGCTATAAGGAAAAATGTACAAGAATATCAAAACTAAATTTCAAAAGCCCCAGATCAAGGAGAAATAATGTTGTTATGAACAACAAGAAAACAAATTTTAATATGGCAGAACCGCAATTAGATTCACACAAGAACTAACAGTGCCTACACTAAATGACTGCAAGACTTGGACCACTCTATATGGAAGAGAAAAAGAATTGGGGTTGTGGCTAAAAATATCACACTCAGCAAAGTTAAGGATAATTTTGAATGAAAATAAAATACATTCAATGAGTTGAAGACTTTTAGCATTTTGTTTCCAAAAGACTTGTACTTAATAGAAAATTTCAAATTCAAGATCCAAGAGAAATATAAGGTAAATATTAAATACTATTTATAAGGGACTAAATAACGACAAATTGTTTATATTTCATATGTGGAAAAATAAACCGTAAGTCTAATATTACTATTAGTAATTGGGCAGTTTGAAAGAAAGATTGATAACTCTGAGATACCACTACATACATCTCAGATTGATTAAGATAATAGGAAAAGGTGACAAATGTTGAAAGGGATGTGGAATACTGGGACATTAATACAGTGTGGGTGGAGTTGTGAATTGATTCAACCATTCTGGAGAGCAATTTGGATCAAACTGTGTATATCCTTTGATCCTGCAGTGTCTCTACTGAGCCAATATCCCAAAGAGATCATAAAAAAGGGGAAATTGACCCACATGTGCAAAAATGTTTGTAGCATCCCTTTTTGTAGTGTCAAGAAACTGGAAATGAGTGCATGCCCATCAGTTAGGGAATTACTGAATAAATTATGGTATATGAAAGTTATGGAATATTATTGTTCTATGAGAAACAATCAGCAGGATGATTTATTTCATAGAGGCCTGGAGAGACTTACATGAACTTACGCTAAGTGAAGTGAGTAGAATCAAGAGATCACTGAACACAGCAACAAGAATATTCTGTGATGATAAACTCTGATGGACTTTGCTCTTTTCAACAATGACATGATTCAGGCCAGTTTCAATAGACTTGTGATGGAGAGAGCCATCTGCATTCTGAGAGATGTGGGCACTGAATGTGGATGACAACATAGTATTTTCACCTTTTTTGTTATTATTTGCTTGCTTTTGTTTCTCTTTCTCATTGTTTTCCTTTTTAATCTGATTTTTCTTGTGTAGCATGATGGATGTGGAAGTGCGTGTAGTAGAATTGCACATTTAACATATACTGGATTGCTTGTTATCTGGGGGAAGGGGAGGGGAAAGAGAGGGAGAAGAGTTTGTAACACAAGGTTTTACAGAGGTCAGTGTTGAAAACTATCTTTGCATATATTCTGAAAATAAAAGACTATTATTAAAAAAAAAAGAAATATTAGGGTAGATCTGAGTATGGTGTAATTCTAAAAATCAAAATGATTGTAGGAAAATGTAAAAAAAGTAAATATATTAATGAGGTATGAAAAGTACTGACATGGACCAATTTGATGGGGTTGAAGGGTTGATAGTTTTGAAACCCTAGTCTTATAAGGAATGGTTTAAAGAGGGAACCATACTTACATATATACATACATGTATACATATATACATACATGTATATGAAAAATCTATAAATTTAGAAAGAAATAAGGGTAAAGAAATAGAAAGAGTATAAGGGAGAGATTTTTAGAGGTAACCCTACTGAAATAAGTTCTGGGTTAAAAGAGAGACCAATATATACATTTAGAAGGGAATAAAACTCTTTGAAATTGATAAAGAAAAAAAAGTGGAGGGAATAGAATAAGGGGGTATAGAAGAGTGTGTATATTAATGGGATTGGGAAAAGGTGTGTAGATTAATGGGAATGGGACAAAGTGGGAGAAAAAAGGTGGAGGAGAGAATAAGGGAGGGGTCATTGAAGGGAAGGTAGGTTAAGTAGTAAGAAGGCAAAGTAGGAGGAAGTAGAAAAACAGAGAAACCTGTGGACATAGGAAATAAAAGATACACCAAACATAATAATAATAATAATAAATGTAGAATTTATAGGAAAGCTGTAGGGATAATTGCCATTGATGCCAGACAAAGTTAAAACTAAAATAGATTTAATCAAAAGAGAAAAATAAGGAAACTACTATGTATGTCAGTCATATTCATATTGCTTTAGAACTTTAAAAAAACTAGTTAGTATAAGCCTTGAATATTGTTGTTATGTAGGAAATAATGAGTTGGTGGATTTAGAAAAACATGGAAAGAGTTGGACTTTCACAATCATAAAAACAGAGGACAGGCAAGCATAGCATATCTTACATAGATGTATATGAATGAATGTGTATAATTATAGATATCTATGCATGTGTATGTATTTTTATATGTGTATATAAGGATGTGTGTGTGTATACATTTAATTATAGCCTTCTTGGGGGAGTAAAGAAAGGAAAAATAAAGTATAAAGTAAAAAGTGTACATCCTAGAACAAAATAAAACATATGAAGAAGGAAAGAAAAGAACAACAGCTCAGAATACAATGTATACTATTTATTATATAGACTTTCTTGAAAAGGAAATTTATTGTTTTATATTTTGAATTCTCTATGTACTACTCAGCAAATAGCTTTTTTCTATTTTCTGTTTTATATTTCTATTTATTTTTTTAAAAGAAGATAGTTTACATATTTTCATTCCTAGTTAATACTTCTAAAAAGTGAGGCTCACAGAGTTCGAGTAGATAGATTCATGGAATTTGAATCAAAATACTTGGCAAATGTTCATCCCATCTTTGCCTTAAAATCTCCAGGCATGAGAAACCCTCCATATTTCAAGAAAGAAAGAATTTAGAAGTTGTCTCAAAAACATCTGCAGGTTTTAGTGGATTGTGAATGGGTTCTTGTAAAGCTCAAAAGAGATAGGTAATATTGTTGTTTATTTTATTGTCATCATCATCATCATCATCATCATCATCGTCACCATCATCAGCCTATAAACTGATTCTATATTGGGGTTGATTTCATTCCCTGAGGCTTCTATGGCACTTCTGTTGAACTTGAACATTGTTTACAAAGCAAAATAGCAGTGCCATCTAAATATGTAAAACAACTTGCTGAGACATACTTTAATCTTAATTATCAAATGCTCACTGACTCAGAAAGTGAAATGAAGAGTTTGGACTCCAAATCCCATCCTCATCTTAGTATAGCATATTAATTAACTACATCACTGTTCCCCACAAATCTTGAACTGAACTTTCTGATAGATGTTGACAATATAAGGCTATGACACTATTTCATCTTCAACCTTCATATATCTTTCTCAGATTTATGCCTATGGATTAAATCAGATGATTTTTATTTTGATGGAATCTACTTTTGCAAGAAGAAAAAACAAAACTATGATATAGTGAGAAAGTTGGAGGATTTGGAGTCAGTTGACCTGGATTTAAATATCTACACTGCCATTTTCTAAGTAACTACACACCAGTTTCCTAACTTTTCTGGGCTTCAGTTATTCATCTGTATAAAAAGGTAGTTAGAAACTTACAGCTTTCTTATAAATTTATAGCTGTAATAACATGAGTGGCTTCACTTCCGGATTCAGCTATGTGGGACAAGAAGCTTTTTTTGGAGGGGGATTATTTATATTTTAATGGAGAATATAGACTATTCATGTTGAAAACAGGTAACATCTGTTGACCTGTTAAGTGACTATGAGGTATAATACTTGCCTTTGGAAACATAATATAATTACTTCTTATGTAATTTTGAATAATCTATTTGGTCTTAATAGGTTTTGTTCTATAAAACAAGTGGTAGATTACAAAATTAGTTTCCTTAAGATTCCATATCTAGAAAACGGTTTCTGTTCAGAATTCTGTCAGATTCTTCTTCCAATAATATAGTTATCTCAAAAGTGGTACAGGATTGTGATTTACTAAAAGGACCAAGCATTATCAATAAATCCACTTGTTCCTTTAAGGCATTCTTAAATTTTAATTCTTTTATCAATAATACCCTGGCCCAATAATACACAAGCCTCTTTGTTGTCTTTGAAAAGAGTATCCCACCAACTCTATCAGGGAAAAATTTTTCTAAGATTTACAAAAAGGGTTAATAAATTCCTAACTCACATTTGCAAAAATGTCTGGAGAAGCCCTTTTTGTATTGACAAGAAACTGGAAACTGAGTGGATGCCCATAAATTGGGGAATGGATAAATAAATTATGGTATATGAATATTATGGAATATTATTGTTCTATAAGAAAATATCAGCAGGATGATTTCATTGAGGCCTGAAGAGATTTACATGAACTGATTGATGCTAAGTGAAATGAGTAGAACCAAGAAAACATTCTACACAGTAACAAGATTATATGATGATCAATTCTGATGGACATAATTCTTTTCAACAGCAAGATGATTCAGGCCAGTTCCAACAGTACTGTGAGGGAGAGAGACATCTTTATTATTTTTTTTAAGCTTTTTATTTGTATAACATATGTATGGGTAGTTCCCCAACCTTGATCTTTACAAAGCTTTCCAATACAAATTTTACCCCCAGTCCCCTCCCCTCCCCCAGATGGCAGGAAGTCCACTACATGTTAATAATATTGAAATGCTGGAGAAGTTATGCAAGAAAAATCCTATCTACAAGAAAAAAAAAGAATCAGAGAAAGGCAACACAATGCAAGCAAATGTTAATAGAGATCATGAAAATGTTACGTTGTGGTCCATATTTCATGTCCCTCTTTCTGGGTGTATATGGTTTTCTTCAGTGAACAACTGGAACTGGTTTGAGACAATTCTTTATTGCAGAGAGCCATGTCCATCAGAATTGATCATCATGTAATACTGTTGTTGCTGTGCATGATGATCTCCTGGTTCTGCTCGTTTCACTCAGCATCAGTTCATGCAAGTCTCTCCAGGCCTCTCTGAAATCGTCCTGCTGTTCGTTTCTTACAGAGCAATAATATTCCATAACATTCATATACCATAATTTATTCAGCCACTCTCCAATTGATGGGCATCCCTTCAGTTTCCAGTTTCTAGCCACTACAAAAAGGGCTGCCACAAACATTCTTGCACATGTGGGTCCCTTTCCCTCCTCTAAGATCTCTTTGGGATATAGGCCCAGTAGAAACACTGCTGGGTCAAAGGGTATGCACAGTTTGACAACTTTTTGAGCATAGCTCCAAATTGCTCTCCAGAATGGTTGGATCCGTTCACAGTTCCACCAACAATGTATTAGTGTCCCAGCCCTCCCACATCCCCTCCAACATTTATCGTTATCTTTTCCTGTCATTTTAGCCAATCTGACAGGTGTGTAGTGGTATCTCAGAGTTGTCTTAATTTGCATTTCTCTGATCAATAGTGATTTGGAGCAACTTTTCATATGACTAGAGATGGTTTTAATTTCATCATCTGAAAATTGTCTGTTCATATCCCTTGACCACTTATCTATTGAAGAGTGGCTTGACTTCTTATATATATATGAGACAATTCTCTATATATTTTAGAAATGAGGCCTTTATCAGAACCATTAAATGTAAAGATGATTTCCCAATTAGATGCTTCCCTCCTAATCTTGTCTGCATTTGTTTTGTTTGTACAGAAACTTTTTAACTTAATATAGTCAAAATTATCCATCTGGTGTTCAATTAGGAGTTCCAAGTCTTCTTTGGACATAAATTTGTTCCACCTCCACAGGTCTGAGAGATAAACTATATTACGTTCCTCTAACTTGCTTATGAAGTCCCTCTTTATATCTAGATCATGAACCCATTTAGATCTTATCTTGGTATGTGGTGTTAGGTATGGGTCAAGCCCTAATTTCTTCCACACTAGTTTCAAATTTTCCCAGCAGTTTTTGCCAAATAGAGAGTATTTATCCCAAAAGCTGTGTTCTTTGGGTTTATCGAACACTAGATTGTTAAGGTTAATGCCTAGGTTGTCCTGATAACCTCTCCTGTTCCACTGATCCACTGCTCTATTTCTTATCCAGTACCAAACGGTTTTGATGACCGCTGCTTTATAATATAGTTTTAGATCTGGTACAGCAAGGCCACCTTCATCTGCCTTTTTTTTTCATTAATCCCCTTGAAATCCTTGACCTTTTGTTCTTCCAAATGAACTTTGCTACTATTTTTTCTAGATCTGTAAAATAATTTCTTGGGAGTTTGATTGGTATGGCACTAAATAAGTAGATTAGTTTGGGTAGTATTGTCATTTTTATTATGTTCGCTCTGCCTACCCATGAGCACTTAATATTTTTCCAATTGATTAGGTCTGATTTTATTTGTGTGGAAAGTGTTTTGTAATTTAGTTCATATAGTTTCTGACTTTTCCTTGGCAGATAGATTCCCAAATATTTTATCCTATCATCTGCTATTTGGAATGGAATTTCTTTTTGTATCTCCTGCTGCTGAACTTTGTTGGTAATATATAAAAATGCTGATGATTTATGTGGATTAATTTTGAATCCTGCAACTTTGCCAAAGTTGTGAATTGTTTCTAGTAGTTTTTTAGTTGAGTCTCTAGGGTTCTCTAAGTATACCATCATGTCATCTGCAAAGAGTGATAATTTGGTTTCTTCATTACCTACTCTGATTCCTTTTATCTCTTTTTCTTCTCTTATTGCTAAAGCTAACATTTCTAATACAATATTAAATAGTAATGGTGACAGTGGGCAGCCTTGTTTCACTCCTGATCTTATTGGGAATGGTTTTAGTTTGTCTCCATTACATATGATGCTTGCTGATGGTTTTAAATAGATGCTACTGATCATTTTAAGGAAAAGCCCATTTATTCCTATACTCTCTAGTGTTTTTAATAGGAAAGGGTGTTGGATTTTGTCAAAGGCTTTTTCTGCTATTGAGATAATCATATGTTTTTTGTTAATTTGGTTATTAATATAATTAATTATGCTGATAGTTTTCCTAATATTGAACCAGCCCTGCATCCCTGGTATAAATCCTACTTGGTCATAGTGTACTATCCTGGGGATGACTTTCTGTAATCTCATTGCTAAAATCTTATTTAAAATTTTTGCATCAATATTCATTAGGGAAATTGGTCTATAGTTTTCTTTCTCTGTTTTTACCCTACCTGGTTTAGCTATCAGCACCATATCGGTCTCATAGAAGGATTCTGGCAGTATACCTTCTGTCCCTAATTTCTCAAATAGTTTGTGTACTATTGGAATTAATTGTTCTTTGAATGGGTTGGTAGAATTCACATGTAAATCCATCTGGCCCTGGAGATTTTTTCTTAGGGAGTTGGTTAATGGCTTGTTCTATTTCTTTTTCTAATATGGGACTATTTAAATAATTTATATCCTCTTCTGTTAACCTCGGCAATCTATATTTTTTGTAGATATTCCTCCATTTCATTCAGATTTTCAAACTTACTGGCATAAAGTTGGGCAAAGTAACTCCTAATTATTGCTTTAATTTCCTCTTCATTGGAGGAAAGTTCTCCCTTATCATTCTTGAGACTAACAATTTGATTTTCCTCTTTCCTTTTTCTTATCAAATTAACTAAAGGCTTATCTATTTTGTTAGTTTTTTCATAGAACCAACTCAGTTTTATTTATTAACTCAATAGTTTTCTTATTTTCGATTTTATTAATTTCTCCTTTTACTTTTAGAATTTCCAATTTGGTATTTAATTGAGGGTTTTTAATTTGTTCTTTTTCTAGTTTTTTTAATAATAAGCCCAATTCATTGATCTTTTCTTTCTCTATTTTATGCAAGTAAGCATCTAGAGATATAAAATTGCCCCTTAAAACCGCTTTGGCCGAATCCCACAAATTTTGGTATGTTGTCTCCTTATTGTCATTCTCCTGGATGAAATTATTGATTGTGTCTATGATTTGCTCTTTCACCCATTCATTCTTCAGGATTAGATTATTTAACTTCCAATTACCTTTTGGTTTATTTTCTCCTGGCCTTATATTGCATGTGATTTTTATTGCATCATGATCTGAAAAGGATGCATTTACTATTTCTGCCTTTCTGCATTTGATTTTAAGGTTTTTATGCCCTAATACATGGTCAATTTTTGTATAGGTTCCATGGACTGCTGAGAAAAAAGTAAACTCTCTACTGTCTCCATTCAACTTTCTCCATAGATCTATCATACCTAACTTTTCTAACAATTGGTTTATCTCCCTAGTTTCTTTCTTATTTATTTTGTAGTTTGATTTATCTAATTCTGAGAGAGCAAGGTTGAGATCCCCCACTAGTATCGTTTGGCTGTCTATTTCTTCTTGCATCTCTCTTAATTTCTCCCCTAGGAATTTGTGTGCTATTGCACTTGGTGCATATATATTTAGTATAGATATTGCTACATTATCTATGGCACCCTTTAATAAAATATAGTTTCCTTCCTTATCTCTTTTGATTAGATCTATCTTGGCTTTTACTTGATCTGAGATAAGGATTACTACCCCTGCTTTTTTTTGTTCACCTGAAGCATAATAGGTCCTGCTCCAGCCTTTTACCTTCATCCTATATGTGTCATTATGTTTTAGATGTGTTTCTTGTAGACAACATATTGTGGGATTCTGGTTTTTAATCCAGTCTGATATCCGCTTCCGCTTTATGGGAGAGTTCATCCCATTCACATTCACAGATAGAATAACTAATTCTTTATTTCCTGCCATCTTATTTACCCAAGTTATGTTTTCCCCTTTCCTTTCCCCTCTCTTCCTTCCCCCCACCTCAGTACTTTGCTTTTGATGACCCCCTCCCCCAAACAATACTCCACCCTTTAGATCCCCTCCCCCTGTTTTTACTCCTTTCCCCTGATTCTTCTATTTTCCCTTCTATTAGTTTGTCCCTTACTTTTCCTCCTTTCCCTCCCACTTCCCTCTAGCAACAGACAAGTTTCTATGTGAAATCAAATGTCTGATATACACTTTTAGAGCCCAACCTGATGAGAGTAAGATTTACACAGTGCTCGTCTCCCTCCCCTCTTTCTCTCAGTTATATTAGGTTTTCTTTGCCTCTTCAAGTGATTTTACCTTGTTTTTACCTCCTTTTTTTTTAGATCTTATTTTACCACTTTTTCCCTCTTTTCCCCAGTATGACAACCTTTTCCTCTCTAGTTCTCTTTTTCATATTATCAAAGTAATATTTAGTTAATTATACCCCCAAACTTTGAGTATCCCCTGAGTAAAAATAAAGTTCTCAAGAGTCCTTTCCTTTTTACCTTTTTATGCATCTCTTGAGTTCTGTGTTTGGGTGTCAAATTTTTTGTTCAGATCCGGTCTTTTCATTAGAAATAGGTGAAATTCACCTATATCATTGAATGACCATCTTCTTCCCCGGAGGATAATGCTCATTCTAGCTGGATAGGTTATTCTTGGCTGTAATCCAAGTTCCTTTGCCCTTCGGAATATCTGGTTCCAGGCCCTTCGATCCTTCAGTGTGGAAGCTGACAGATCCTGACAGATTCTAATTATTGATCCTCGGTATTTGAATTGTTTCTTTCTAGCTGCTAGCAGAATCTGTTCCTTGGTGCTATAGTCCTGAAATTTAGCCACGATATTCCTTGGGGTTTTAATTTTGGGGTCTCTTTCAGGAGGTGATCGGTGAATTCTTTCAATGGTGATTTTGCCCTTTGATTCTACAATCTCAGGGCAGTTTTCTTTCAGGATTTCCTGGAAGATAGTGTTTAGATTCTTTTTTTCATCATGGCTTTCAGGAAGTCCAATAATCCTTAGATTGTCTCTCCTAGATCTATTTTCCAAGTCAGTTGTTTTTCCTAGGAGATATTTCATATTTTCTTCTAATTTTTCATTTTTTTGTTTTTGTTTGACTGATTCTTCAAGTCTTAGTGAGTCATTCACTTGCATTTGTTCAATTCTTATTTTTAAAGTGTTGTTTTCTTCAGTTACCTTTTTAAGTTCCTTTTGTAACTGGCCAATTTGTTCACTGCACTCTTTTTCCACTTCACTAATTTTATTTTTTAATAAATTGGTGTCTTTTTCATATCTCTTTTGCAGAGCATCATATCCTTCTTGCAAGATACTGTATCCTTCTTGCACTGATTTCAATTTATTTTCCCATTTATCCTCCAGCTCTCTTTTGAGGTTCTTTATGCAATCTTCCAGAAAGGCCTTTTGAAACGGGGACCAGTGATGGTCGTTGCTGTTTTTTTCTGGATTTTTGTCTAAAGAAACCTCTGTATCTGAGGTCGTTTCTTTGCCTTGATAAAAGCTGTCTATGGTGAGAGCTCTCTTTTGTTTCTTCATCATTTTTTTTTTTTAGACAGAGTGGATATCTCTTTAAGGTAGGGGAAAAAAAAAACCTTGGCTGAAGATGCTTTGCCCTGGGGCACTTCGGCGAGTTGACTTAAGGTGCTGGGCCGGTGGGGGCTAGGACTAAGTCCGAATTACTCCTTAAACAAGGCAAGTCTGCCAGAACACCTGTCCCCAATCAGGGCAGAGTGTCCTGAGTGCCTCAGATAAACTCCAGGTGTTTGGAATTTGGAGTTTGGAGTTTGGAATTTCTTCCACGGTGAGCCGAGCTGAGTCCCACCCTCACTTCCGGCCTGCACAGTTGTCGTCTATTTATCTCTCTGTCCGAGTCCGACTAACCTGATATGAAGTTCTCCAGAGAGCCGTGCCCAAATATTTCTGAGTTTGTTGACTTGAAGATCAGTTCAGAGGCTTATTTTATTGTTGATTTGAGAGAAGATCGGAGGAGAGGCAGAAAGTCACCTTTTCACTCCGCCATCTTGGCTCCGCCCCCTTCTGGTTAGGGAGAGAGACATCTGCACAAAGAGAGTACTGTGGGGACAAAGTGTGGATCACAACATAGTATTTTCACCTTTTTGTTGTTGTTGTTTGCTTGCTTTTTGTTTTTTTTTCTCATTTTTTTTTGCCTTTTTGATTTAATTTTTCTTGTGCAGCATGATAATTAAACATATGTGTAGAAGAAATGCATATGTGTAACATATTGAATTACTTACCGTCTAAGGGAGAAGAGAGGGAAAAATTTGGAACACAAGATTTTACGAAGGTGAATGTTGAAAACTATCTATGCATATATTTTGAAAATAAAAATATTTTAAAAAGAAAAGGCACACATGAAGTTATGCAAAATATCTCCATAAAAGTCATGTAAAAGAAAATATATACCTTCCCTCCCCCAAAGGAAAAAAAACCCTCAAAAAATAAAGTAAAAAACATAGAGTGTGCTTCTAAATAAACTAATGAATAAATTAATTTCTGCCCCAAATATATGGAGAAAGGAAGTCACTCTCAGAGAGAGCTAAGAAAGTTTCCAACTTTGTCATTTTATATATGTATATATAAAAGGAACTGAAGCCCAGAGAAGTTAGGAGAATGGTCAACAGTTTTGTTTTGTTTTGTTTTTGATCTGTAGTAAGTTTATTTATTTTTAATACACATTGTCTCATAAATCATGTTGGGAGAGAAAAATTAGAGCACAAGGAAAAAATGAGAAAGATTAAAAAAAAACAGAAAAAAGTAAATATAGTACATGTTAATTTCCATTCAGTAACCTTAGATCTTTTTTCTGAATTCAGATAGCATTTTCTGTCCAAAGTCTATTTGGATTGCTGAGGATCACTGAACCGCTAAGAAGAACCACTTTCCTAGTGGATCATCACATATTCTTGCTGTTATTGTGCACAATGTATTCCTAGTTCTACTTGTTTTGCTCAGCATCAGTTCATGTAAATCTTTCCAGGTCTTAATATAACCAGGTTGATTATAATTTTTTCATAGATCAATAATATTCCATTGCCTTCATATACCATGGCTTCTTCAGCAATTACCCAATTGATGGACATCCAGTCCCTTTCCAATTCCTTGCTACCACAAACATTTTTGCACATGTAAATCCTTTTTCTTCTTTTATAATTTTCTTGGGATATGGATCCAGTAATGGCATAGCTGGGTCAAAGGGTATGCACAGTTTTATAGCCCTTTGGGCATAGTTCCAGATTGGTATCCAGAATGGGTGGATTTTTTCCCAACTCCGCCAACAATGAATTAGTGTCCCAGTTTTCCCATATCCCCTCCAATATTGATCATTATCTTTTCCTGTCATTTACTCAACCTGAGAGGTGTGAGGTGGTACCACAGAGTTGTTTTAATTTGCATTTCTTTAATCAATAGTGATTTAGAGCATTTTTCAATATAATTATAAAGAGCTTCAATTTCATCATCTGAAAATTGTCTATTCAATCCTTTGACCATTTATCAATTGGAAAATGTCTTGTATTATGAATTTTACATAATTTTTTATATATTTTAAAAATGAGACCGTTATCAGAAATGCTGATTATAAAGATTTTTTCTCCAGCTTTATATTTCCCTTTTAATCTTGTTTCTGTTAATTTTGTTGCGCAAAAAGATTTAATTTAATATAATCAAAATTGTCAATTATGCCTTTCATAATGTTTTCTAGTTCTTTTTTGGTCATCAATCCCTCCCTTCTCCAAAGATCTGATAGGTAAATTATCCCTTGTTGTCCTAATTTGTTTATGGTATCATCCTTTATGGACAAATCATGTATCCATTTTGACCTTATTTTGGTTTGGGGTGTGAAATGTAGGTCTAAACTGATTTTATTACATATTATTTTCCAGTTTTACCAGCAATTTTTGTCAAATAATGAGTTCTTGCTCCAGAAGCTGGAGTTTGTAGGTTTATCAAATATTAGATTGCTGTAGACCTTGATTATATCTGGTGTATCTAATCTATTCCACTAATCTACCACTCTCTTTCTCAGCCAGTACCAAATGGTTTTGATGAGTAATGTTTTATAATATAGTTTTAGGTTTGGTACTGCTAAGCCACCATCCTTTGTATTTTTTCTTTATTAATTCCCTTGATATTCTTGACCTTTTGTTCTTCCAAATAAATTTTGTTATTATTTTTTTCCAGTTCTTTAAAATAATGTTTTGGCAATTTGATTGGTATAGCACTGAACAAGTAGAACAATTTAGGCAGAATTATCATTTTTATTATATTATTTTGGCCCAGCCATGAATAATTGATATTTTTCCAATTGTTTACATTAGATTTTTTGTTTGTATGTAGTGTTTTGTAATTGTGTTCATATAGTTCTTGAGTTTGTCTTGGCAGGTAGATTCCCAAGTATTTTATTAGTCTTTGTCAATTATATATAGAAATGTTGATACTGGTTTTATTTTATATCCTGCAACTTTGCCAAAGCTGTGAATTATTTCCAGTAGGTTTTGGGGTGATTTTCTAGGATTCTCTGTCTACTATCATATTATCCACAAAGAATGATAGTTTTATTTCCTCACTGCTTATTCTAATTCCTTTAATTTCTTGTTCTTTTCTTATTGCTAAGGCCATCATTTCTAGAACAATGTTGAATAATAGACCATCTTTGTTTCATCTCTAATTTTATTGGGAATGTATCCAGCTGTTCTCCATTACAAATAATGCCTCCTGTAGATTTTACATAGGTATTAGTTATTATTTTAAGGAAAGCTCCTTTTATAACTATGTTCTCTAGGGTTTGTAATAGGAATGGGTGCTGTATTTTGTCAAAAGTTTTTTCTGCATCTATTGAGATTATCATATGATTTGTGTTGTTTTTGTTATTGATATGATCTATTACAGTAATAGTTTTCCTGATAATGAACCAACCCTGCATTTCTGACATAAATCCTACTAGATCAGAGTTTATTACCCTGCTAAGAAATTGCTGTAATCGCTTTGCTAAGATTTTATTTAAAATTATTGCATCAATACTCATTAGGGAGATTAGTCTGTAATTTTCTTTCTCTGTTTTGACCATTCCAGGTTTATGTAACAGTGACATATTTGTGTCATAGAAGGAATTTATTAGTACGCCTTCTTTACCGATTTTTGTTATGTTTTACATAACATTGGAATTAATTGTTCTTTAAATGTTTGGTGGAATCCACTTGTGAATCCATCTGGCCCTGGAGATTTTTTTCTTAGGGAATTAATGTCTTGTTCAATAATTGTTTTCTAAAATGGGATGACTTAAATATTTTATTTCCTCTTCTGTTAACCTGGGCAATTTTTATTTTTGTAAATATTTATCCAGTTAGATTGCAAGACTTGTTTCCAAAGAGTTAGGCAAAATAGCTCCTATTTGAATGAAATAGATCCTCATTATTTCTTTAATTTCTTATTCACTGGTGCTGAATTCACTCTTTTCATTTTTGATGCTGGTAATTTTTTTCTTTTTTTTTTCTGATCAAATTAGCCAAAGGTTTATCTATTTTGTTAGTTGTATATGCTTTTGTTCTCTCTTCTCACCCTGTCCTTAGTGGTGTGCTTTTTTTTTGGTGTGTTTCTTTTAACCCATTCCATCCACTGCCTTACTTTCTATCACACTTTCCCTCTTCTCTTTTTTTTTCTCTAGTATTTCTGCCATCCTTTTCACGCTGTCTGCCAATTTTCTTTTCCTCTTTCTCTTCCTACTTCTTTATGGAGTTAAATAAATTTCTATTCCCAACTGAACAAATAAATTATTCCCTCATAGAGTCAAAACTGAGTGGATCAAGCTTCAGACAATGCTTATCTTCTTCCTTTCTTTCCTTCGATTGTAATAGGTCTTTTATACCTCTTCATGTGAACTAATGGTCTCATTATGCCACCTTTTTCCTCTTTTTTTCAGTACAGACCTTTTCCTATCCCTTAATGCCCTTTACTTTGATGTCATCACATCAGAGTACAATCACAACCATATCCACAATCCATGTGGTTAACCCCTCTGTCTGGTGCAGTGACAGATACTGTTCTCAAGAGTTACAGATATTTTCCCATCTAGGAATGTAAACAGTTTAACCTGTATATATGTATATATATATGTGTATATATGTATACACACACACACACACACACATATATATATATATATATATGTATGTACATATGTTTCCCTTGTTTACCTTTCTATGGTTCTTTTGAGCCCTGTGATTGTGGATTAAATTTTCTATTTAGTTCTATTTTTTCAATAGAAATGATTGCAAGTCTCTTACTTCATTGAAATTCCATCTCCTCCCCTGAAAGATGATGCTGATTCTCGCTGGGTAGTTAATTTTTGGTTGTAACCCTAGCTCCTTTGCCTTGAATACAGTATTCCAGGCCCTCAGATCCATTACTGGAGAAGCTGCCAGATCCAGGGTAATTCTGACTGTTGCTGCTTGATATTTGAATTGTTTTTGTCTGGCAGCTTGCAGTATTTTTTTCCTTGAGATTATAGTTTGTGAGTTTTGCAACAAGGTTCCTTGGAATTTTCCTTGTGGGACCTCTTTCCAAAGGTGATTAATGCATTCTTTAATGAATATTTCCCTCTCTGTTTCTAGAATATTGGGGTGATTTTCCTTAATGACTTCTTGTAAAATACTATTCAGGCCCCTTTTTTGGTCATGGCCTTCAAGTAGGCCAATAATTTTTAAATTATCTCTTCTTGATCTGTTTTCCAGATCTGTTGTTTTAACAATGAGGTATTTCATATTCTCTTCCAGTTTTTCATTCTTTTTATATTGTTTGACTAATTCTTGCTGTCTCAAAAATCATTAGCTTCCATTTCCCTGTTCTAGCTTTTAATGTGTGGTTTTCTTTAGTTAGCTTTCGTATCTCTTTTCCCATTTGGCTTATTCTACTATTTAAGTAGTTTTTTTTCCAGACATTTTTTTCCTTCTTTTTCCAAACTGTTGACTTTCTCAGGCATACCTCTCATTCCTTTTCTCTTTTTTTCCCATTTTACTTCTTTTATTTTCCTTTTGAAATGTTTTACGAGCATTTCCAAAACGTCTCTTTGGGCTTGAGATTAATTTATCTCACTCTTTGAGATTTCTTCTATGTACATTCTGTCCTCTGAGTTTGCATTTTGCTCTACCCTGTTACCATAGTAGTAGCTTTCTATGTTCCAAGGTTCTATTCTGTTTCTTGCTCATTTTCTTTCCTTTGCCTTTGGTATTTCCTTTTTTTTTTTTTTTTTTTTTTTTTTTTTTTTTTTTTTTTAA
>JAJPUD010008046.1:60216-96242 GCA_023553655.1 Myrmecobius fasciatus
TTCTTCTTCTTCTTCTTCTTCTTCTTCTTCTTCTTCTTCTTCTTCTTTTTTTGCTGGGGCAATTGAGGTTAAGTGACTTGCCCAGGGTCACACAGCTAAGAAGTATTAAGTGTCTGAGACCAGATTTGAACTCAGATCCTCCTGACTTCAGGGCTGGTGCTCTATCCACTTTATGTCTTCTTTTTAACTTACTCTTAGAGAATTTCCTAAAGCAATGTGAACTTCATTGATGTATTCAAGGTCATTGAATCAGTTTATGTAAGAGTTAGAATTTAAGATCAATTCTCTATCCACTGTTATAAATAGAAACATAGATGATAGATTGAGGTAGATAGATAGTTAGACAGACACACAGAGAGATAGGTAAATGGATGGATGGAAGCAGGCATAGATAGATGTATCCAAACAAAGCATTAATCGGTATATTCAATCAGGATCAGGAATTTACTGAAAACTTCTTAACACTTCATCATACACACACAAAACAATGTTAGACATACATTTTATCTTATAGTGGTTTCCTACCTTGTTAAGGCACTAAGCAATAGAATCACAAACCATCAAATAATAGTGCCACAGTAAATTACAATATAAATAATGAAAATAGCTGATATTTTGCAGCAATGTAATATTTGCAAAGTACTTGAAATCCTTTAATTTTATCCATACAATATTCCTCTAAATCATGTGGTGAAAGGGAAATCATAGATAGGTTAATAGATTCATAAGATGACAGATCTAAAGGGTACCTCAGAAGTTATCAGGCTCAATTCCTTCATTTCCCAGTTGCCAAAAGCGACAGGGCTAATCAGAGCTTAAGGACAGACTTGAAATCTGTTCTTTATAATTTCAATTTTAGTTCTCTATCATTTTCCTTATCTTTTAAACAGAGAAAATGCTAATAGTGCCCTTATAGTGTTCTTGTGAGGGCCAATTCAGATCATGCCTTGGTAAACCTTAAATCACTAAGCAATGTCAAATCTTCCCATCTCTTTTTTACAGAGGATGAAACTAAGGTTCAGAGATATGCTTTAGATCATGCAACAGTAAGTCTGTGAGATAATTAGAAGCCAGTTTTGCCTGGCTCAAGTCCACTGCTCTTCCCATCATGATCTGCTGCCTCTCAATTATTGAACAGTATAAAAGAGAAATATAAGAAATGTCACAAAACAATACAGGTAAATTAGAGAGAAGAGGCAAATGAACTAGATGTTCTACCCAAATTACTCCCTGGTGCAATATTAGGCAAGTGGCCAAGTATATTTCTTTCTTGGGTTAAATAGTAGTAGACTTGAAATTAGATGGGGAGGAAATAAACCAGAGCATTCAGACAAGGAAGCAAGTTCTCAGCTTTTCACACTACCAATAAATTGTGTTTCTAATCATGAATAAAGCATGTTGCCTGCATCATTAATCTACACCTCATCTTCCTCCCACCAGAACTTGGACTCTGCTTAGCAGGGGATCCCTAAGCCGCTAAGGGAAGCTATTAATTCAGTTGGTACAGCGTTGTCTCTGTAATAATTAAGAACTGAGTTCAAATACAGCCTCAGATTTATATTAACTATGTGACCCTGGACAAGTCATAATATCTGTTTGCCTCAGTTCCTCATCTGTAAAATGGGGATAATAATAATATATACCTTTCAATCTTGCTGTGAGGATAAAATGATATCATAATCACAAAATGATTAATATAGTAAATGGCACATAGGAGGGTTTAATAATTGTTAGCTATCATCTTATTTTCCTGGAACTAGACCATCTTGCCACATACTAGTAAAGACTGAATCAGGTTACTATTCATGTGTCTGCCACTTTTTAGCATCTCTTTTTTATACCGTATTCCCCTAGTACAATATAACTTTATTGAGGATAGGATCTGATTTTGTTTATATTTTTGTTTCCAGTATTTAACACAGTTCCTTAAACATAAGTATGTGATAAGTGCCCCTCTCAAAAAATATAAGGGGAGGATTCTGAGTTCATTGCTAAATTTCAAACTCTCCAGATTTTCCCCACAAATAGAATAAATTTGCGCCACAGGATGAATATAGACTGTTGAAAAATCAAGACTTGGGTCAGAACAAGGCTCCTGAGAAGATCTGAGGAAAGACCCCAGGCCAGGGATTAAGCCATCTGAAGTATAAACATGTCAGGGTTGTTTCCACAGAAACTCTGAGTGGGGAGTCCTGGGCCTAAATAGGTGTGGTTAGTGCCTGGGCAGGAGCCACAAAAACTTTCACCTCCTGGATTGTTTGTGGAGTTGGGAAGACTGAGCATACCTGGGCTAATTAGGGACTTCAGGGCCTGCTGTGCTGCAGAGACAAAGTCTTGGGCAAGAAAGAACCCACACTCAATGAGTGCAGAGGCAGCAGGACAGGACTGGCTGTGGGTACTTGCTAAAGGCGGGGGGGGCTCTTGGTTTGGAGTTCCAGGTCAGAGGGGAGAGCTGAAGTCAAGCTAGAGACACTATCTCCCTACCCCACAAGAGCACTTGCAATAATAACTCTTATTAAAAAATGAGCCAGCAAAGAAAAAAGACCCCAAACCACAGAAACTTACTCTGGGAACAGGGAAGACCGGGGTTCATCATCAGAAGAGGACACACAAGAAAAAAAAAGTCTTTGAGCCCCAAAAGAAACGTGAAATGGCTCCCTGCCCAGGGAGAATTTGTAGAAGAACTCAAAAAAAGAATTTAAACATCACATGAGAGACACTGAGGAAAAACTAAAATAAAATAAAACAAAAACCTTCCAAGAAAAACAAGAAGATATGAAAAAAGTTAAGCAACTAGAAAAGAGACACAAAGTTGTAAAGATGAAAACAACTCTTTGAAAATTAGAATTGGGTAATGAGAAGCCAGTGAAGTTATGAGACCAAAAAAATAACATAACAAATTATAGAAGAATGAAAAAAATAGAACAGGATATGAAACATCTCATAAGAAAAATAACAGATCAGTAGAACAGATCAAGAAGGGAAAATATAAGAATAATTGCACTACCTGAAACGTATGACAAAAAAAAGAACTTTAACACCATAATGCAATAAATAATTCAAGAAAATCATCCTAGAGAGTGATAGGACATAAGCAGAAAGAAGAAATTGAAAAAAATTCACTGATCACCACCTCAACAAGATTCTTTATAGAAAACACAATGGGATATTATTGCCAAATTTTGAAACCCCAACATCAAAGAAAAAAATTTGCAAGAAACAAAGAAAAAATATGCTGGAGTTATAATCAAAATTTTAAAGGACTCATCAGCAGCCACAATAAAAGACCACAGGTCCTACAATCATATCTACTAACAGACAAAAAAAAAACTATGCTTGAGGCCAAAAATATCCAGAAAAAATTATCTACTATATTGAATAAGAAAAAAATGAACTTGGAGATTTTCAGGACTTTCTATCAGACAACCTGAACTTCATAAAAAATTTAACATATAAGAGTCAATATCAAAGATCAATTTCAAGGAACTCAACATGGACAAATTGTTTTGTTTTGTTTTGTTTCCCCCCCCCCATGGGAAATATATGCAATATGATTAAGACTGATTTAAACAATAGGGTAACTCAAAAGAAAGATAGTAGCAGAGTTAATATAAAAATAGAAATCATATGATACAAATGAGGTATAGAAGAAGAATAATGCAGAGGCATTAGAGGGGGGAAGGGAGCTCATAGTTCTGAAAATTTACTCACAAAGGGAATGAGTTAAATAGGCAACATTACATATATATCATGAAGGATATAGCACCTTCCATAATCTATAAAGAAATGAGAGGGGCGGGTGGGTAGATAGGGAAGCAAAGGGAGAGGGAAAAAGGCCAGGAGGGATCCATAGGTGGAGGGAGATTATGTGATAGTAAGGCAAATTAAGGAACAGAATTAAAGAGTCAATAGGGATTGAAAAGATGTGTGTGGGTGGGTGAAGAGGAGCAGGGCAGAGTTTGTTTGTGTATGTATGTATGTGTGAATGTATCTACATATGTACCCATAAATGTATCCTTTCTTTGGTGTTTTTATATATTTTGAATCCTCCCTAATGTTGCACCAAAAAAAAATAATATTCTGTTCTGTTTTGTTTTGTATTCCTTTTCTGCTTTTCTTTTTTTCTTATTTTTTAATAAAATAAATTAATCAAAAAAAGCGCCCCTTCCATTCATAAAATTCTAACTAGGTTCTTACTATATGAGATTTAATCACCAATTAGCCATGAAATACAAACAATATGCTACTTTTTCCTGGACAAGTTACCTAATTTATTTAGGTTTCAATTTAATGGAAAAGCGGTATTGACAAAGAACGTTAAACCTGGAGTCAGGAAAACATGAGCTTGAATGTTCTCTGACTAGGTATGTGACCATGGTGAGTTATTTGATTTATATCATCCCATATTTCACTCATTCACCAAATAGAAATACTGATAATTGTACTCTTCACCTCATAGTATTGCTATGAAGTTAAAATTTAATAATAAATAGAAATAACATTGCTATTAACTATTATTTTTACAATTAAGTTTGTAAAGTGCTTTAGATAATATTATCTCATGTTATTCTTACCACCCTGAAAAGTTGGTGCTATTCTTCTTCCTATTTTACAGATGAGAAAACTTGAGGCTTGGAGAAGTTGTCAAAGGTTGCAAAGCTGGTACGTTTCAGAGGCTTCATTTGAACTCAGATCTTTCTGCCTCAAATTTTAACAAGTTATCAAAAAAGTATATGTAGGAATTATATCATCCACCTAATGAAGTATCCCTTAATATTTGTAAAATTCTAACAAAGAATGGAAGAATAGAGGGGAGGATTCAGTCCAGCATCTATTGTTTTATATAGACATCAGAAAATACTTGCCAAGATTTAAATTTAAACCTACATGTAAATGTCAGTTATTGATAGTAGTGGGATATAGGCTCCTATAGGGCAGGGACTATCCTCATTGAAGAGAACTTTACAAGAGACATCGTTGACCCTTGTGTTTCATCAGTATCAGGAACTCTCAGGTAAAGAAACTTAGTCTTAGAGAGTGACCTAAAGAATTGAGAAGGTAAAAGCTCAGGATGAACATGTCAGAGATGAGATTTGAAGCCCAGTTTTTTTCTAGCTAACAGCTAAAAATGATAGCTAGCACATGTACAGTGCCTATTATATATAAGGCAGGCACTTTGGTAAGAGCTTAGCAATTATCTCATTTGCTTCTCCCAGTAACCCTGAGAGGGTCGTACTAATATTGTCCATATTTTACAAATAATGAAATTTATGCAAAGAGAGAGACCTGCACAGTTTGACAAATCCAGTATCAGATACCATATTCAAACTCAGGTCTTCCAACTTCACCACTTACCTGCCCACTTTGGATATTGTACTATATCTCATCACTCACATAACGAGCATTTGATAAATGCTTGTTAATAACTTGATTTTTCTTTTTTCTAATCTGTAAATTGATCACTTCCAGATTTAAGAATCTATGATCTTATGTTTACTGGGAAAAAAAATAATAGAAGTTTTTCTTGCCTTATCCATAATTATGATCTCACCTGGACAGATGGAATCAAACTTGTAAAAAACAATTCTCCAACCAGTAAATGATAAATCAGAAGCAAATATAAAACATTCTAATATATTGAAATTACCTCTGTATGTACCAACTTTTTACTTGATTGTTATTTCAAAAAAAATATCTTTTCTGAATATTGTGTTTCTCTCAATTTAGCTCAGAAAGAAATCTGAACAAGGCAAGCAGTGTTCATAAAAAAGCATTCTTCATTAAAAATCAGTCTTGCTACTCTGAGTCAAACACATCTTTGTCAGAAGGTAGACATCATGATTCATATTATTTTTTTCTGTATTCATCATTAATTAGTGCATATTAAATGGAGTTCTTGAGTCTTTCAGAGGTGTTTGGTTTTTTCACTGTTGTTATACAATTTGTTCTACTGATTTTGCTCACTTCATTCTGTATCAACTCACACCAGTCTTCTCATGTTTCTCTGATATATGTTCTTTGAATATGACTGTGTAGGATATTTTTTTTTCTTGACTGTATTCTTTTGCAAGAATACAAGTGCAAAGCAGAGAAATAGGGTTTTTGTTTGATTGGTTGCTTGCGTGTTTTTATTGAAAAAAGAAAGAAGGAAAGAACAAAGTATGTCAGACATCTCATTTTCTTTATTTTTTTTTTTTACAATTAGGAAATGAATAGATAAAGATAATGTTGTGGATATGTTTTCCTAGATTTTAACAAAGCTTTTGATAAACATCTATAGTATTATGCAGAGGATAGATATGATTTAAGTCATAATGCAATAGAAAATCAAAGCTTGTTGGAAATTTATATTCAGAATAATTATTAATCATTTAATCTTAGTGTAGCAAAAGGTTGGCAGCAGAATAACCCAAGAATATGTGCTTGGATTCCTGCTATTTAATGTCCTTTACTAGCTAAAGGCATAAATGTTTTGTTCATCAGAGTTATGAAAAACATAGCTCAAAAGGATAGATAAAAATAGTAAATTATGGGATCTAGATACAAAACATTGTTGACAAGCTAAAGCATTGGACAGATTATATTACTATTCATTGCAATAGGATACACATAAAGTTAAGCATCAGTTAAAAAAATAAATTTCAGAGGTATAAATGGGGGACACATGGATGAAAAGCAGGAATGAAGGAGATATCTCTTGATTTTAGTGGAATGTAAGCTAAAAATAAGTCAGTAGTGAGATGTGCCATTCCGCAAAACTAATGGAATTGGGGATTAATTTAAGGGGCATAGCTTGTAAGAATAAAAAGATGGTAATAGTATTTTGTTCTTGTTTAATTTGATCTGGAGTATTGTGTTATATGTCACATAGTTTGAGTGACAGTCATAAGGTAGAGAATGTTCAGAGGAAGGCATTCAAGATGATGAAAGTGCTTGACTCTTTTTTTTTTTCCAAAACATATGTATGGGTAATTCTTCAACATTAACCCTTACATAGCTTTCTGTTACAAATTTTTCCCCCTACGCCCCACCCCTCCACTAGATGGCAGGATATCCACTACATGTTAATTATGTTAAAATACTTGACAAATCAAATATATGTATACATATTTCCACACTTATCATTGTTGTGCAAGAAAAATCATATCTACATGAAAGACATATCAGAGAAAGGAAACACAATGTCAGCAAACATCATTTGAGAGTATGAGAATGTTATGTTGTGGTCCACATTTCACATCCCTCTCTCTGGGTGTATATGACCTTCTTCACTGAACAATTGGAACTGGTTTGAGACATTTCATTGTTGAAGAGAGCCATGTCCATCAGAATTGATCATCATATAGTAATGTTGTTGCTATGTATAATGTTTTCCTGGTTCTGCTCATTTCACTCAGCATCAGTTCATTCAAGTCTCTCCAGGCCTCTCTGAAATCATCCTGCTGGTCGATTCTTACAGAACAATAATATTCCATAACATTCATATACCATAATTTATTCAGCCATTCTCCAATTGATGGGCATCCATTCAGTTTCCAGTTTCTAGCCACTACGAAAAGGGCTGCCACAAACATTTTTGCAATGTGGGTCTCTTTCCCTCCTCTAAGATCTCTTTGGGATATAGGCCCAGTAGAAACACTGCTGGGTCAAAGGGTATGCACAGTTTGATAACTTTTTGAGCATAGTTCCAAATTGCTCTCCAGAAGAGTTGGATCCATTCACAGTTCCACCAACGATGTATCAGTGTCCCAGCCTTCCCACATCCCCTCCAACATTCATCATTAACTTTTCCTGTGATGTTAGCCAATCTGACAGGTGTGTATAGTGGTACCTCAGGGTTGTCTTAATTTGCATTTCTTTGATCAATAGTGATTTGGAGCAGAAGGTGCTTGAATCTATGAGGATAAGTTGAAAAAAAATATGTTAGAGAAATGTCAGAGTAGGTACAAAAGCTATTTTTCAATAACAAAGAGTTGTGGAGAAGGAAGTAGACTTATTTTATTTTGCCTCATCAGGCAGAAAATGCAGGCATGGTTGGCTGTTGTGATGGGCCAATTTAGGTTTAATTTCAAAACTTACTGACAGAGCAATTCATAAATGGAATGGGTAGTCTTGAGTGTGGTTTCCTTTCCTTGGGGGTCTTCAAGGAATCCAGGTATCCACCTGGAATATTATAGTAAGAAATATTTACATATTTGGCTGGGACTCAATGTCCAGTTAGGGCCCTTACAATTATCACATTACTCAGTGATTCTGGGGTTCATCCATACATAGGATGTTTTTAAAAGGACTTCTTATTGTTAATTGAATTTATTTTTCCAAGGTCACATCAGGAACTAGCAATGGAGAAGGAACAGGAACTTCTGACCAAAAATGCAGAGTACTTTAGCATCCTTCAAAAATGCTTACACTGTTCTCTGTAGAGGTGGTTTCTAGTTATAATATGCCCTTGAAACACACTGAATACTAAAATGGTATCCTTGAAGCTGTTATATCATTTCAATACTAAATCAATTGGCTAAGTGAGAGTCATTGGGCATTAGAAATAGGAGATACTACAGGCATGCTGTGGCTTCTGGCTCAGACTTTATCTCCCAATGACCCATTTGTTGCTTAGGAATTGGTTTCATACACATTAGAATGGCTTTTAAAGGAATTACAATTTTGAAATTGAAAGCACAGGGTGTGTGGTGAAATGAGGATAAGGATATTTTAATTTTCAGTCTCATTCAATTACTCAGATGAAAGATTATTTTTTTTATTCTGCTATGTTCTATAGCTTTCAAAGGAAATTTAAATATTGCATTAGTTGATGCTCACAATACTTTGAAGTAAGTAGAAATGGCAGCTATAGTAAAAAAGACAAGCAGAAACAAAATGGTTTATACAATAACTACTACACTGTAAAGGCAGCAACTTTGAACACTGTTAATTCTGATTGGTGCAATGGCATCTGTGATTGCAGTGAAAGAATGATAGAACATTCTATTAACTGACTGAATGAAAGGTACTAGATTTAAGGTACATGATTAGATGGATATTCTTGTATGCAATCAATGAAGAAATTTGTTTTTCTTAATAATACACATTATTTTCAAGTCATTTGTTTTTCTTTTCTTCATTACAGCAGGGTAAGGGTGAGAGGGAGGGAAAGAAATTAGATTTCTGGGAATTTTTTTTAAATCACATTGTAAATCTGGGAGCCAAGATGACAGAGTAAACAGTGAATCATTGTAACTCTCTTATGCTCATCTGTGGGAAATCACAAAATAGCACAAGTCATGTCCTGGAATAGTAAAGAGATAAAATGAAATAATCTAGTAGTCCAGGAAACTTGGATGATTCAGAGAAGGAATCTGTCTCATTTGGTTAAGTGGGGGCACAGTACATAACAGAAAGCTTCCTATTGAGACAGCAGCAAGTTCCACCCCATAAACCAGCAGAACCCCAGTAAGTTAGAACAGGCTAACACCAACAACAGGACCAGTCACACTCCTTAGCTTAACCAGGAGAGCTGGTGAACTACAACTCAAGAAACTATCAGATGCTTCATTATGGCCCAAGGCAAGAAGGCATCATCCAGAGGCCAGATCACCATATGCTGCAGTATAGCATTTGGGAAATGTGGAAACAACCAACCAATCCTCAGCACACACCAGTCGCCACCACCCAGCTGCCAGAACCTTAAAGGCTCCAGCAGCACCTGCTGCCACCCACTGACTCCCCTCATCACAGCACCAGACACGGGGGTCCCCTGTAAGCCAAAGGGCAAGATCCTTGTGGAACCAAGTAAACCACTGTAAGAGAGAACAGCAGAAAAATTGGGGAAATGAGTGATGCCAGCAAATTATGAAAAAGAGCCGGAAGCTTGAAAAAGAGCTCAAAAAGTAAAATTGGTCAAATGGGAATGGAAAAAGAAAAATCCATTGGAAAAAAATGACTCCTTAAAGTGTAAAACTGGCCAAATGAAAAAGAAAGTACAAAATCTAATTGAGAAAAACAATAAATGAAGTTAGAATTGGGCAAGTGAAAGCTAAAGACTCCAGGAGACAAGAAGAGTTGATTAAACAAATTCAGCTAGAAAGAATATAAACAAACAGAGAGTATGGTTACAAGGCAAATTTGAGGGAATGGCATAAAATAATTTAAGGAATGAAAAAGAGGAGTATGTTGGGTTCAGAAGAAATGGAAAGGTAAAATGGCATAAATTATTTCACATGAAGAGGAGCAAAAGACCTATCACAGAAGAAAGATACGAGGGTGAGAAATGAGCATCATTTGAACCTTACTCTGATCAATATTGACTCAAAGAGGGAATGATATACACAGTTAGTTGAATATAGAAATCGCTCTTACACCACAAAAAAGTGGAAAAAGACCAAATGAGTAAGAGAGAAACTGACAGAAAGCAGAGCAGGCTAAGGATACCAAGCCAAACACTGATGAGGAGGGAAGGGATGCAATTGGGTCAAACGGAACAACAGGAAGAAAGAAAATACACAAGTAGTTATCATAACCATGACTGTGAAGAGATAGCACTATCTCTCAAAACGGATGCACACAGAGTGGATCAAAAAATAAAACTATATAATATGTTGTTTACAAGAAACACCGTTGAAGCAGGGAGATGCACACAGAGCAAAGGTGAGGAACAGGAACAGAATGTATTATGCTTAAGTGAAGTAAAAAAAAAAAAAAAATAGGGTGGTAATCCTCATCGCAAATAAAGAAAAGCAAAACCTGATCTAATTAAATGAGCTAAGGGTGCATCTTATTCAAAGGAACCCCAGACAATTAAGCAATATCAATACAATGCACAAATATAGCATCCAAATTCCTGAAGAAGTTAAGTGAATTATAGGAAGAAATAGGAGGCAAAAATATACTAGTTGGATGTCTCAATTATCTTCTTCCAAAACTTAATAAATCCTACCAAAAATAAACAAGAAACTAAGTAGATAAATAGAATATCAGAAAAGTTTAAAATGACAGACTTTTAGAAAAAACTTAATGTGAACAAAAAGAAATATAATTTTTTTTCTCAGCAACACATAGCATATACACAAAAATAGACCATGCCATATGGCAAAAAAAAAATCTAAAAAGACAAATATATTAAAGGTATTGTTTTGTGATCAAAATACAACAAAATTATATTCAACATGTGCAGGAGTTAGATTAAATCTATCTAAAAGATAGATTCCATTAACTGGGAACTAAATTTTATAATTCTAAACTACAAGTGTATCAAAGAACAAATCACAAAAAAAATCAGGAATTTCATTAAAGAGAATGACAGTAATCAGACAACATACCAACATTTATGGGATGAAACTGAAGCAGTAAGTAAGGGAAATTTTACTTGCCAAATCCTTATATCAATAAAATTGAAAAAAGAAAACAGATTGATGAATTTTGGCACAAACTAAAAAAATACATAAATTGCAAATAAAGTTGAAAGAGAAAAAAAAGATAAAATTCCTAATTGAGCACTAAGTTGGAAATCCTGAAAATCAAAGGTGAGATTAATAAAATCAAAGATTCAAAAAACTGTTGAGCTAATTAATAAATAAATCTTGAAGATGATTTTATAAAAAATAAATAAGATAGATAAAACAGATTACTTTGATTTTAAAAAGAAAGAAAAAACCTAAATATTCAATATCAAAAATAAAAAGCATGAAAACACTACCAGTGAAGAAGAAATTAAAGGAATCATTAGGAAATATTTTGCCAAATCACCTCCTAATAAATTGACAATTTGAGCAAAATCAATGAATATTTTTGAAAATATAAATTACCTAGATTAAAAGAGCAGGAAACAAAAAGCCTAAATAAACCCATCTTAGAAAAACAAATAGATAACCACAATCTCTTTGGAATACAGACCCATGGCCAAATGGGTTCACCAGTGATTTCTACCACACATTTAAAGGACAATCAATTCCAATTCTATATGAACTATTTGGAAAATTAGATGGAGCAGTCCTGCCAAACTCTTTATATGACACAAATATGGTGGTGATGCATATACCAAGAAAAACCAAAGCAGAGAAAGAAAATTATATGCCATTTTCCCTAATGAATACAATAATGTTCAACAAAATACTAGCAAGATAAATACAGAAATATATCATAAGGATTTTCCATTATGACCAAATGGGATTTATACCCCGAATGCAGGGTTGGTTCAATATTAGGACAATTATCACCATAATTGATGACATCAATAATAAAAACCAACAGAATGCATTTTATTATTTCAATAAATGCTAAAAAGCTTTTGACACAATACAGCCCCTGAGTTAGTATAGGAATAGAGTGTTCCTTAAAATTAAAGACTGATTCTATCTAAAACCATTAGCAAGCATTATATGCAACAGAAATAAAATAGAAGCCTTCCTATAAGATCAGGGGTGAAGCAAGAATATCCATTATCACCTCTTGTATTTATTACTGTGGTTGAAATGTTATAGCAGTAAGAGAAGAAAAAAAAAGAAATTAAAGTAATTAGAATAAGCAATAATGAAACAAAACTATCACCCTTTGTAGATTCTAAGATGGTATATATAAAGGATCCTAAAATATCAATGTAAAAAACTACTTGAAGTATTAACGACTTTACCAGAGTTGTAGGATATAAAATAAACACATAAATAATCAACATTACTTTATATGACCACCAAAGAAAGCCCAGTAGCAATAGATAGAAAAAGAAATTTCATTTAAAATAATTGTAAACAAGTCTACCTTCCAAGACAACCCTAGGAACTACATAAGTACAATTATAAGATACTTCACAAAAGTAAATCCAGACCTAAATATCCGTATAGCTGCTCATGGACAGACTGAGCCAATATAATAAAAATAATAATTCTACCTATTTTAATTTACTCATTCAGTGTCACATCAATAACTACCAAAAATTATCTGATATAACTAGAAAAAAATAAAATTTATCTGAAAGAACATCAGTTCAAGAATAACAAGGAAATTAATGACAAAAATATGAAGAAAGATGGCCCAGCAATATCAGATCTCAAAGTATATTATGAAGCAGTAATCATTAAAACTATCTGGTATTGACTAAGAAAAAGTGTGAAATAGACTTGGTACACAAGACATAGCAGTAAATGACCATAGTAACCTATTGTTTGATAAACCCCCAAATCCCAGCTTTGGGGGCTATTTAACAAAAATTTCTGGGAAAACTGAAAAAAAAAGTGTAGACCAACATTGCACACTATATATCAAGAAAGAATCAAAATAGGGACATGATTTAGACATACAAGGAAGACACTGTAAGCAAATTAGAAATCTATTTGTCAGATTTTTGGGAAGGAGAAAAACAATAGACAGAGAGCATTACAAAATCCAAAAAAAAAAGATAATTTTGATTATATTCAATTAATTAATGCAACAAAGATTAGAAGGAAAGCAAAATGCTGGAAACCTTGTAAGAGTCTCATTTTTCAGTGATGTCACTAGTGGATATATATTCCAAAGAAATAAGGGAAAAGGTTTCACATGTGCAAAAATATTAGTAGTAGCTTTTTTTTGTAGTAACAAGCAATTGGAAACTGAGTGGATGCTCATCGGTTGGGGGGATGGCTGAATAAGGTATGGTATATAAATATTATGAAATATAATTGTTTTATACAACATGATGAACAGGCTGATTTCAGAAAATCTTAGAAAGAGCATAAACTGGAACTGAGTGAAGTGAGTAGATATACAATAAAACCAAGATTATTTAATGAACAATTATGATGGGCTTAACTCTTCCTAGCAAGACAGTGATTCAAGACAATTCCAATAGACTTGGAATAGAAAATGCCATCCATATCCAGAGAGAAAACTATGGAGACTAAATTTTGATTGAATCAAAATATTTTCACAATTTTTTGTTTCCTTGCATGCTTTTTCTTTTTGTAGTAATTTTTAGCCTTTTGGTCTAATATTTTTTGTACAACATGAAAAATATGGAAATATTTTTAAAAGGATTGTACATATTTAACCTATATCAAACTGCTTTCTGTTTTGGGTAGGGACAGGTAAGGAAGAGAGGAAAATATTTTAAACACAAAGTCTTATAAAAATGCATACTGAAAACTATTTTTACATTTATTTGGAAAAATAAAATACTCTTTAGAATAAATTAATGCTAAAATTTTCTTGACATGTAACTAGAGGAAAATTGAAATATTATTTAAAAATAAAATAAAATAGAGGTAGCAGGTATTACAGATGTGAATTTTTGCATGAATTTAAGGTAGTTATTGCATTACTAGTTTTATAGTTTTCCTTTTGTTTTAAGAAAATTTTCAAGGAATAAGAGTAATCTATTAATGTTTGTTAAATAGAAATGAAACCCATTAACAAAATTTATAAACAGAGAAAAATGTCTAATGCTAACATGCTAAATGTTCAAATGCTAACTCTGTCACTAGTATGGCCCTAATACTTAATTTCTCTGGGTCTTGGTTTCTTTATCACTAAAATGAAGGTTTTGGGCTCCATGCCTTCTAAAGTTTTTACTAGTTCTAAATATATGGCATTATAAACCAAAAGTCAGTGTCATTATGGCCGGGTCATTTTAATTTCCAACCTTCAGTTTGTACATTGTAGAAGTACATATTATAATACAAGCTGTCTCAAAAAGGTTATTGTGAAAATTAAATAAGATCATTTTCATTCCTTTCATGCTTGCATGTGTTATTAGGAAGGTACCTTTGCAAATTTACCCTAAAGCAATATAGCAGAGTTCTTTAATTTAGCTTGGGAGGTTATATTCTACCTGCCATGATTTATGCTGTTCTTGCAAAACAAAGCCTTTGAGATTTTATAGTCCACCACAGAACACAATGAAGGGTAGTATAAACTTTACCCAAAAGAAGAAGAGAATTGGGGACAACAAGGATAGGAGACTACATAGCTCTTAGCTGTTTTAAAATATTTAGACTATTAGAAGTAAATTGTTATCTCCTATCATGTCTTCTTAGCAAATTTTACATACTCTTTCTTCTTTTGAGTTGTAGCTCAAGCACAATCTTCTGAATAAAGCATTTCCTGATTACCCCTTAACTGCTATTGACACTCATCAGATTGCTTTTTATGTATTTTTATATTCACTTTATAAAGCATAAATTGATTTATGTACTTTGAATAGAAATGAATAGAAATTGTTTCATTCTTTGTATAATTATACAGAACACTAACAAATGATTATTTTTTGACTTACAGCTTGATTAACTGAAAAGATATTATCACACTTGATTTATTTGGCCTCAAAAGTCAAAACTAGAAGTTTAGCAATATAAGTAAACACCCAGTACAAGGGAAAGAACACTTCTGAAGTCCATTATAACCACAAATGCACGCTTCTTTGATTTCTAAGTTGCAAGGACATAAAGTCAGCATTGATGAAAAAAAGTAAAACCTTCCTAACATTTGGACATGTACTGAAGTGAAATGGGCTGCATTAGTAGTTATCAACCTTCTCAAACTGCCACCCCACCAAACAAATTTTAAAAAAAATAACTGAAAAGACTCAAATCCACTTGTGGAACAGGATAAACTAAATGAGAAATGGGAGCAATAGACCATGCAGGAGACACCTTAATATTATTTGTTATATTATAATTTATTTATTTTTAAAAATATTTCCTAATTGCATTTTAATCTGATTCAGGCTGTACTCAGGGAAGTTGCCAATGCAGCATAAGTTGCATATCTGATGCCTCTAATTTATATGGCTTATGAAATTCTTTCCATCTCTAAAATTCTATACATTCTATAAAGGTCATGGAATGGATCTTTAGAGTAAAAGTCCCAAAATCAAAGCACTGTTTCTAACAAACAAAAAGAAGAGGTGGGAAGAGAGCTTGAAGGAACCAAATCTGTACTTACAATAAATAAATCAGATTCAGGAAATAAAAAGCTCTTATTTTTTTCTCTTTTCATTTTTGTGAGAATAAGGCAATCAGAGCATTATTTTTGGCACTGAACTATAACAAAGGCATAGGAAGTTATGTATCAATGCCTATGGTTAATGCACATGGCCCTTAAAATTTCTGCACTGAAAGATGATATGTGTGAAAAAGGACTAGGCCCTTTATTGGTATTCAATCTGTATATATTGCTATTATGTTTCTTATACCACTCTTACACAAAGAAAACTTCAAATATCATGATTTCTTTCAGGTTTTTTTTTTCTTCTTTTTCATCTGAGCCGCCTAGCTGCCTGATATAAAAAATATAAAGCTCTATGTACATGTCACATTATTCTGTGCCTCATAGGATATAGCCTACAGTACTAAAATCTAACACATTTTTTTCTCATATACTTTTAATGTATTTTTCAAATTCCCCTGCTATACCATATACTCTATAAAGGCAGGGACTGTCTTATCTAAACTCTCTTCCCCAGCATAGCATATAGTGTTCTTCACCAAAGGAATATTTAACAAATGTTTCCTGAATTAGTTTGAAAAGATAATTCAAATGGCCCATCCAAATACAGTTTAAATGTTCTATGAAACACATTTTAAAATGGAATAAATATTGTACTTCGCAACAGAAAGTAGTGCTCAAATTCAGTGCTCAAAGTCTAGCCCTTCCATTTAGCACTTAGGTCATGTGATAGAATACTAGATAGAATACCATTCAATTAGAGCCAGGAAGACTTGGGTTCAAATTCTGCATAGGCATTAAATCTTCAGCCTCTGTTTTCTTATCTATAAAATGTGGAAATAATGATACCTAACTCACATGGCTGTTGTGACTATATAATGGCATAACGCAGAAAGTGCTTTGCAAAATTAAAGTCTTATATAAATCTTAATTAGAGTCATTGTTAATATCTATAGGCCAATTTTTAAGTTGTCTGAGTCTCCCATTCTTAAATGTAAAGTGAGGATTGCTTTTTACCCTAAAGATTTAATAATGCGATATCTGTGAGAGCGCTTTGTAATGTTAAAGCGGAAGCATTTATTTTTAACTGTAAGAAAAATTCTTTCACAATTGAAAAAGGTTGCTCTTGACTAAGTAGAAAGAAAAAATAAAATTCTGAACTTAATGGATAGGTTGCCCTTATTTGCCATATCCTTCATTACACTCATTTGTCACTATTGTTGTTAAATTTGTTTATTGTTCATCTTTTACACTAAGGTTTAAGACACTGCCCTTTTGTGTAGCCCTTATATTAAGAAGTTGCTTTTTTCTGTTAATATGAAGCTGTCTTTTAGGACTTTCTATATTTTGCTCCATATTCTGTCTTTTGTGCCAAAACAGAAGTTTATTCTTTCTTCCAGATGAGAGACCTTAAAATAAATGAATGAAGCTATTATGAGTCTTGTCTATTCTAGGACTCTTACCCCAGTTTCTTCAATTTTCATTTGATCTAATTTCCAATTTTTTCATCATCCAGTTTTCCTCCTTTGAGGACAGTAACACTTGCCAATATCCTTCTAAAATATGAAACCCAGAGCTGAACTCAATTCTCTAGATGTGTCCTAATCATGTCATATTAAAGCAAGACTATAACTTCCTTGAAACTAGCTCCTTTTATACATCTTGAACAGCTTCCTCCCCCAATGCAAAGTTTAAAACTTCTTCTTTGGTTCCTACTTCAGATGAGAATGGAGTGATTTCTAATTAGAATACAAGTCAAGGGGATAATATGGAAACAAATACTTTAAGACATGTTTCTCTTTACTAATCACTGACTGGTTTTTAGTCAATTTTAGTAACGTTTATCTCTTTGTGACTTCTTCAGAGAGAGGTTTCCATGGCAAAGATAATGAAGTAGTTTGCCATCTCCTTCTCCAGCTTATTCTACAGATGAGAAATCTGAGACAAAGTTAAGTGACTTGCACAGTGTCATACAGCTAGGAAGTACATGGATCTTCCTGAATTCAGGACTAGCTCTTTATCTATTGTGCCACTTATTTATCCCAATCACTGCATATACAAAAACAAAATAATAAAAGAAACCAAAGAAATAAGCCCTGAATTCAAGAAGCTTATATTCTCTTTGGGAGATATAACTGGGATTATAGTATGTAAGCAGATATCAGTTGACTTTGAGAGAAAGATAGGACTAATAATAAAATGGGCCAGCAATGTATTTTTGTAAGACACAATATATTGACTATGCCTCAAAGGTACCTAGGGAATCTCAGCAACAGTGGTACAAGAAATAAATATATGTTTGTCATTCTGTGCAAAGACATGAAAAATGATAGATAATTGAACTTAAAAATTCTTAAACTTACTATTTAAGTTTGAAGGTGATATGTTATTGACAAGTGGAAGGGAGAAGAACGTAAGACTTATTTCAGAAAGGGGCATTGGAATTGAACTTTAACCAGCATATAAGAAACAAAGACAATATACATAAGCAATGACACTAAAACTAAATTATTTTTCTAGTCAGGTCCACATTATCACATATTTAAACATTTTCCCCCTTCAAACCTGAAAGAACAATTAGCTGAAAACATTAGATTGCTAATGAAGATAAATAAATTTAATTTTTAATCACATATTCCAAAGTTTTCTTTGACTCATAAGAGTCAAACTAGAGGAAGTTTTCTAACAGAAAATTAGAAGAGTACAGTAGAAAGTTTACAAAGTGTGAATTTAAAGGATATGGAGCTGAAACTAAATTCTGCCAATTCATTACTATGTGATTGTTTAATTTATTTAACCTCTCTAGGAGTTAATTTCTTCACATACAAAATGAGAGATTTACATTAAGTGACCCCTGAACTTAATTACATCTCTATATTTATAGTACATTCCTATAATAAATGGAGCCTTTCTATAGAACCTATATCCTTCCATATATTAAAAAGTTAATGAGAGCCATGTTTGGTGTGGGTTTCAATTACCTTAATAAAGAGAACATTTGCATAAATGAAGTTATAGCTATTGCAATATTGAAGTAAATGGTTATTATTTTTTTAACCTTTCACATTACAATATCAAAGATTTAGTTTTTTATACAGTCTCTTACATCAGTTAGGTGTTGCTGTAAATAAAGAACTGAAATTAAAATCATAATGACCTGAGTTCAAATGTGAATTTAGGTACCCAGTAGCTGTGTAATATTGGTCAAATCACTTGACCTTTTTTTGTCCTCTATAAAATAGAAATACTAATATGACCTATTTTTTATTATTTGTGATAATAAAATAAGAATATATGTAAAGTATTTAGTAAACCTCAAAGCAAAATAAAAATGCATTATAATTGTGTTTCCTTTGTAAAGTAATATTGTCTATACCCAAGTGATATGTAAAGGATGTATATCATTTAGAAAGTAATCCAGGTTTTCATAAATTTTAGTTTGCATCATACAAGTTCTAGATAATTTATCAGCAGGCATTATAAAATTAAACAGACAAAAATTGGGGTTGAGTAAAAATAATTATTCACAAATTGAATTAGCATGCTATCCATTGCTTCAACATTAGCAAACACTTATGAAACAGCAACTAAAACAAGCACATGTTGAGCAACATGAGAAAGATCTTACAATTTAGAAAGGATGATAACATATCCAAATAACTCTACTGCAAGAAAGAATGTTCAAAGTGATACAGAAAAGCATACAAAAATGTACTAAGGAAGATCTCCTACAGCATGAAGAGTCAGGCCCAAAATGGAGGAGGTAACTTTAAAATTAAGCCTTAAGGATATGATAACAGTCAGATAGAGAGATGAGACTATGTGACCTACATGAAGCTCCATGAACCCATGCATTTCTTGATTATGAAGGAGATTATTGGTAGATTTTGAGAAGTTTCCACTAAGTGTTTGAGGTGAAAAGATTTTAATAAAGGGGTGGGTGATGAGGAAGTGGAGACATCAAGAACAGAAAATGCTTTCAAGAACCTTTCCATTAAGAAAGGAAAAAGAAATTAATAATAAGTTAATGAGTTATGGAACGAAGGGAGCAGCTAAAGATATTTACAAAGGAGAAAGTACTAGTAATAAGAGAAAACTGAAAAAACAATCATAATGGGGAAGAATTGATAGAATAATCAATCAAATAAGTAGTATTAAATGTCAGGCATAAGTAGATATCAGAGCCAGAATTTATATAATGTTTTAAGGTTTGCAAATACCTTTCCATACTTTATCTTATTTGATAATTTCTTTGATAAAAATATTGGTTCCTGCCTTCATAAATGTTATAGTCAATCAGAGTAAACAGCAAACATTGTGCAAGGTATATAGAGAAGAACTGGTGAAAAAGGTATAAGTAATTGGGTGGGAAAGAATCAGAAACTTTCCCATTCTGGAGATATCATCTGAACTGAGTTTTGAAAGGATCTAGGAATAAAATGAAACAACAATGAATAGGGAATGCATTCTAGAAATAGGGAAGAGGGCCACCAGGGATTTTAAAAAAGCATACAGGACTTTGTGAAGTGGAAAGAATAGCAAGTAAAATGTTAGAAGATGAAAGTAAAGGAGAATAACCTATGGTAAATCTGAAAAAGTAAGCCAAAACTAGCTTGAAAATGGTAGAAGAATTTATATCTTTTATAAAGGGATAGAAAAGTACTAGAAAAGGTCTCGAGGAAAGGAAGTTTAGTAAAGAATGCCAGGAATTTAATAAAACCTTGAAAGCTCTAGACACTTATCTTTGACACAGTGAAACTTTTTTTTTAAATCATAAGGCAAAGAAAATAAATGATTTTTCAATCAAATTCAAATTATAATATCTGCTTGAAATTGTTGTATTTAAAATACATGGGTAATGATAAAAGAAATTACAGTAAATTATAATAAAACTATTTTTTTAAGTTCTAGTTAATTGATATGCCTGTTCATTCTAGTATTAATGATAGAATAATGTTCCAGAAGGCACAGTGGAAGAGGCAGGAAGAGTTGAATTAGATTTTGACTAGGAAAAGTTTGTCTCAATTATATCACTAATTTTGGTTACTTTGCTTAGCTGTTCTTTGTTTTCCCCATGTATAAAATCAAGAAGCTGAATTAATCCTCTAAGCTTCCTTCTAACTCTAGCATTCTATGAATATGCATTTTTATTGTTGCTCTTCTTTGGAGAGAAAGAGAGATGCAGATCTAGCTTTGAAGAAATATTCTCCCTTCAATTTATCATGAATTAACTTCATTAACTGAGGCCATTCCATCCCTATATATCTCATAACTGAAAACTAAATAATAATTAGTCTTTCATTAATGCTAGCATAATTTTGTCTTATAAATATGGAAACAAAAATAGAAAATACAATACTGTCCTCATTTTCTCAAGTGTTATTTAATTAATGTTTCCCTCTTAATTATTCTCCTTGCCATTCAAACTGGAATAAATGTATTGAGGTTATTTAAGAGCTACTCTTGAAGAGGGAGAAGGACAATATCCAGTATATACCTGAAAATAATTGTCTTCAGAAATTGGAAATCAAAAAATCTTACAAAGAGAATCAGACTTTTATACCCATACATGAGATCACAAAAATCATAGAATTTGAAACTGTAGAGATCTCTATGACAAACTGATCCAACCCACACACAAAAGGAATCCCCCACATAAAATATATCACAAATCATCATCCAGTATCTTCTTAAAGACACCAGGGAAGGGAAACCCATCATATGTCAACGTATCCCAATTCACTTTTAGACAACTTTATTGCTTAACCATTTCCCCCCTGAAATCAAGCCTAAATTTTAATTTATTACTTGTACTTACTGTTCCTAGTTCTTCCTTCCGGGCAAAAATAAAACAAATTTAATCCCTTCTTCAGGTGATAGCTTTTCAAATACTTGAGTTGAACTTTCATGTTCTTACTAACTCTTCTCATTTCCCCAATTCTTTCAATAGACTTTCATATCTTGTACTTGAAATGCTTTACTATCGTGGTTACTCTCCTCTGGACAATTTTTATAAAAAGAGCTTTGAAAAAAGTAAAAGCACACTATAAATGTAAGTGATGATGATGATGATGATGAAGAATTTATTTATGTCCTATTCTGAAGGGAGAGGCTTACAAAATGCTTAAAGCAACTGTGGGCAGCTTCCCTACTTAAATTGCCAATGTGATAAATTCACCCTGAACATTCATCTTAGTTTAAAGGTCAATTCTCCTTCTCTATAAGTGAAAAAATCTAGCTTCATTAACATATCAAATATCTCTACTTTTTGTTTATTATGGAGAGCTCAAGTGTGTTTAAAAAAAAAAACAGGCTTGGTTGGGGACAGGACAGATATCTGTGAAGAGAAGAGAGGGGAATATAACACTGGTTGAATGAATGTAAAATCCCAATGAATGACTTCTCAGCTTGTCCATTCCAGAACCAATTTAATGCATGGTTTTCATTCCCAAATGTTGTAGTTTCCTCTAGAGTAACCATTCCTCTACAGCTGGTCTAGAACACATAGGAAAACAGAGCTTTCATTGGGGGCTTCATTTAAGACTGATAGTCTGTGATTTTATCATACTATATATTAAAGATCAATGGCACTAGGATACCACATTTTAGAAATCTGTTGGAATAATTCATTTCAGAAAGCTTTAAAAATAATAAAACATATCATTGACTTTGTGCTACAGGAGGAGAAATTCTACGCAAGTCCATAAAGAATATACCTAACAAATAGTTATGATCCTGTGGGGAAATGGGATCTGAAATAACTGACAAAGAAATCATCTAAGGTAATCCTTAATCTTGATACAAAGGGAGACTCTGATTTTTTTTTTCTTACCAAAATGTAAGAAAAGTCACTCAATACAGATATCATGATAGTCAGCTAGGCACATCTGTGGATGGTCCAGGAATTCAAAACTATTGCAATTCACTGCACAATAGTCTATTCCCTTAGGGTTGCAATGTAAGATATATTTTTATTCAATATTGGTCAAAAAAAGACAGGAATGAAGGTAAGGTGAACAGAGAAATAAATAATTTCAATAAGTGTCACCTATATATGAACATTTTCTCTCCTACCTCTCTCCCCCAAGTCATATCCCTTCAGGGGCACAATAGTTCCTTCAATTCAACATGGGAATCAGAAAGAAGTGATTAATCTTGTTTCCAGTTGTTACTATGGTCCTGTGCTTGTTCGGGAGTTTGTTTTGTGTTCTACTTTCAGAGTTCATTAATTGCCTTTTTTCTTAACACCAAAATTCTCTTTTTCTAGTTTTCACAGAAATCCTTATAATAGAATTTACTGAAATACAATTACTTGCAACTTACTTTTCTGAGCCAAGACTGGCACCTACTGGTAAAACTAATTCAGTTCACAGCTGGAATAAAATATCTTCAATTTAAAATGGAATAAAATCAAATGAAGGCTTCTTTTTTGCAGAGCTACTATAATATTACACTAATATTTCCTTTTTATTAATATTCAAATGAAGGATTATATTTATGTATTCATGATATAAATTATACAACTAAAGGCCAAACACTGGGAAAGATCCATAGAAAGAAAGAACAATTAATATATTCTTGCATTAATACAATATTTGCACTTTCATTTTCAAGATAATCATGTTTAGTTTAAGATAGACTTCCTTGATTAAGGCTAGGAAAAAGATATGACTAAATGGAAATGTGGTGAAGTTCTACAAATCTGTATTAATTTAACAAATCACACTTCTCACAAGAAGAACATAGACTCAGTCAACACATTTATTTGCAAGCAACTATAATCAGTGTTTCATGGTTTGCATTTGCTCTTCAGAAAAATAATTTTTATTTGAAAAATAATTTCCATAAGTGCCACAATTACATCAAGGTGAAATATGTCTACTAAAAGAATGCCAATCAATATTTTTAAGGGATATTATGACTCTGTAGTCATCATTGTCCTATCTTAATAGCAGAAGTTATAATATTGGTGGAGGTGGAGGAAGAGGAGGAGGAGAATAAAGAAGGAAGAAGAAGAAGGAAAAAGAAGAAAGAGAAGAAACAAGAAGAAACAAGAAAAGGAAGAAGAAGAAGGAGAAGAAGAAGGAAGAAGGAGAAGAAAGAAGAAAAAAGAAGAAAAGAAGAAGGAAGAAGAAGGAAGAAAGAAGTTTTTCCAAGCGCTGCAAAACCTACAAAATGCAGCTTCAGTGCCACAGATGACTGAATTATTTTGATATTTCTCAAATTCTCCATTTGTTTCAGCTCTTCTGTAGAAGTACATACATTTATTTTATCACTATGAGTTTTTACTAGATGGAACAGTTCTGTAAATAAACCTTCCATGTCTTTTAGTTTTATCAAGTAGTAAAATTGCTGGTCTATTTGCTACAATCCTAGAGTTGGGTTTTTAAGACTACATCTCAAAGCATTGTCATATAGTTCACCATTTCAAAATATTAAAATATTTGTCTTTACAATTCATTGCAATTCATTCTTTATACATTGGAATGTATTACTTTGTGTTTTAATAATTACAACCTTTTGCACAGGCAATTTCTGCCTGGAATGTTCTCTCAACTTTTCTTACCCATCTCTTAGTATCTACTTCCATCACAAGTTCAGCTCAATTGCTGCCTTGTCCCTTTTTTTTTCCTGAGGCAATTGGGGCTAAGTGACTTACCCAGGGTCACACAGCTAGGAAGTGTTGTATCTAAGGCCACAGTTGAACTCACATCCTCCTGACTTTAGGGCTGGTACTTTATCCACTGTGCCTCCTAGATTTCCCAAGTTCTTTTTAAAAATTATTTATGTATTTATTTTTAATAGACATTGCTTTATGAATCATGTTGGGAGAGAAAAAAGAATAAAAGCAAAAACCATGGGAGAAAAAAAAACAGAAAAAATAAGTGAATATAGCATATGTTGATTTATATTCAATACCCTTTTTGGGGGAGGATGTAGATGGCATTTTCTATGCAGTCTTTTGTGTTTGCTTTGGATCACTGAACCACTGAGAAGAACCAAGTCTTTCACAGTTGATCTTCACACATTCTTGCTGTTATTGAGTGCAATGTATTCTTGGTTCTGCTTGTTTCTCTCAGCATCAGTACATATAAATCTTTCCAAACTTTTCTAAAATCAGTGTGTTCATCATTTTTTAGAGAACAATAATATTCCATTATCTTCATTTACCACATCTTCTTCAGCCATTCCCCAACTGATGAGCATCTACTCATTTTTTAATTCTTTGCTACCACAAAAAAAATGCTGCTACAAACATTTTTTTAGGTGGTTCTTTTTGCCTTCTTTATGATTTCCTTGGATATACATTGAGTAATGGAACTGCTGGGTCAAAGAGTATGAACAGTTTGATAGCCCTTTGAGAATAGTTCCAAAGTGCTCTCCAGAATGGTTGTATCATTTCACAATGCCACCAACAATGCATCAGTGTACCAGTTTTCACACATCTCCTCCAACATTTATCATTATCTTTTCCTGTCATCTTATCCACTCAGCGTTGTGAGGTAGTACTTTAGAGTTGTTTTTTGTTTGTTTTGTTTTGTTTTTGCTGAGGCAATTGGAGTTAAGTGACTTGCCCAGGATCACACAGCTAGGAAGTGTTAAGTGTCTGAGAGCAGATTTGGACTCAGGTCCTCCTGACCTCAGGGGTGGTGCTCTATCCACTGTGCCACCTAACTGTTGCTAAAGTTGTTTTAATTTAAATTTCTCTAATCAATAGTGACTTAGAACATTTTCTCCTATGACTATAACTTCCTCATCTGAAAACTGTGTTTTCATATCCTTTGACCATTTATTAATTGGGAAATGGGTAATATTCTTATAAATCTTACAAGTCCTTTCTTGATCCATTTCACTGTACCAAGTAGCATGTCCCCCTCTAAATCATTTTGCATGTTTATTTTGTATATTTTTCTATGTGCTTTGTTATGTTTGTTTTGTTTTCCACACTGTGGAATACAAACTTCTTGAAACACTTGATTGTTCTCCTATTATATATTTGGGCCCCAGCATCTAGAACAATAGGTATTTGCTAAATGTTTGATCAAATGAATTTTGAACTTGTCTTACTTTGATTCTTTACTGTGGAGTAATCCAAAGTGAAATGTAGGCTACAACATGTGCTCCTAGACTAGAAATGATGTGTGTAGACTTGGTAAAGGACCATGTATGGATGTAAGGACTCTTAAGTGAGTCTCGGCCGTCATCTTTTCTGAAACTTTTTTTCCTGAGATCATGAGAATGTGTTTGTAGTTATTTGATATAATGCTAGGAAGCATAAAGAAGGGAAGGTCACCCTTTCTTGTGTATTGATTAATGTTTCCTTTTGGGGGCAGCTAGAGAACTGGTCTAGGAGAAAGGAAGACCTGAGCTCAAATCTGGCCTCAAACACTTAACACTTCCCAGCTGTGTGACCCTGAGCAAGTCACTTAACACAAACTGCCTCATAAAAGGAAAAAAAAAGTTTCCTTTATTGATGGCTTATGGTTGTTTTGGAAATCTTGCCAGATGCAGTGGATAGACCATGAGGCTTGAAAATAGGGAGACCTGGGTTGCAATCTATGTGACCTGGTAAGTCACTTAATCCTATTTTGCTTCAGTTTTTTCATCTATAAAATGAGCTGAAGAAGGAAATGGTAAACACCCTCATGTCTTTGCCAAGAAAAGCCCAAATGGAATCCAAGAATGAACATGATTGAAACAACTGAACAAAACCAACAAAAATATTTTAGCATGTATTTCTACATATATATGTACTAGCATATATATATATGCATTATACAAATTTATTCTTATACATTTTGTGCATGTGTATGTGTGTGTATATAATCAGATCATGACTATTAATGGGATAGTTTATAGATTACATTATCAATTATAATGAAGCCCACTATAATGGCTATATTCATCATTGTAGCAATATATTTTAGAATATTTATAAATTGATTACTACCTGAAAGCTTGGAATGCACTTCAAAAATCAAATCTATAATTCCAGAAAAAGAACTATCATTTCTAATATTTTGTATATTTATGGTAGACTGCATTTGTATAGCTATTCCAGTCAGAAGAAACTTCTACAGATATTTGTTCTCCTAGAAAAGCTAAAAAACATTGAAAATTTGCAAAATAATCTTTACAGTTCCAGGGTAGAAAAGAATGCTTATGGTCACTGTGGAAGTAAAGTAAGAGAGGTAGAGGGGAAAAATGGAAAGAAAACTGAGAGTGATGTAAGAAAATCATGAAAAACAAGACAAAAGCTTGTTAAGGAGACACATACACACACACATCTTAAAGAAAATAAAACCTCAAAAACAAACTAAGCCAAAACAATGAGAAGAAAAATTCCTTAAAAAGCAGAATTGACGAAATTAGAAAATAAAATACACTGCTCAAAGTGCTATAAAACCATGCATGTCCATTGACCTAGCAATTCCACTACTAGACTTATATTCCAAAAAAGATTAAAAACAAACAAAAAAGGAAAAGCACCTATATGCTCAAAAACATATTTATACCAACTCTTATCTGGAGACAAAAAAACTGAAAATTGAGGGGATTCCCATTAATTGGCCAATGATTGAATAAATTGTGCTTTGTGATAAGGATGGAATAATACTGTACTATAAGAAACATTGACCAGGATGCTCCCAGAAAAATTCCATGAATTGAAGCAAAGTGAAATTTACTGTGTACAAAGTCACATGGTTATTGTAAGATGATCAGCTGTGAGTGGTATAATTATTCTCAACCATACAATGATCCAAGAAAACTTTAAAGGACTTATGGTAAAAAATGTTATCCATCACCAGAGAAAGAACTGATGGTATCCGAATACAGACTAAAGAATTTTTTTCACTTTATTTTTCTTAAGATTTTTTTTTTAGTCTATGTTTTCTTTCACAACATATTATGGATTTTTTTTTGCAAAACCACACAAGAACAACTTATATCAAATTGCTAGCATTTTGAATGAGGGGGGTTGGAAAGGAAGGAAAGGAGAAATTCTGAAATTCAGGGTTTTACAAATGAATATTGGGGCAACTAGATGGCATGGTGGATGGATCACCAGACCTGAAGTAAAGAGGAGTAAAAGAGGAGTTCAAATCTGGTCTCAGAAACTTAACACTTACTAGCTGTGTGACCTTGAGCAAATCACTTTACTCCAATTGCCTCAGGAAAAAAACAAATGTCAAAAATCATTTTTTCATATAACTGGGGAAAATAAAGTAATTAATAAAAATGAAAATTTAACCTATGTGTAAATTATATATTTAGAAATGGTATCTTGTTTTGAATTCAGTGGGGAAGTTTACCATTTGAAGCAGGGACCTATGAACTTTTATTGTTCTTAATTATTTTCATTAATAAATTTTAATATAACTATTTTTCTTTAAAATTTTATAATTTTTTGCACTTAGAATCTCTTTGCATCTAGTTTTATGAATTTAAATATATTATTCTGAAGACTCCATAGGTTAACAAGATTTTCAAAATACATTTAAAAAAGGTCAAGAATCTCTGATTTAAGGAAATCTTATGATAAACTTATTGCAAAGAATGAATTTGGAAAATAAATAAATTCCTCTCCATCTCATTTGTTTTCAAACTCAGATTTCTAGTTGATAGAGATGATCTTTAATTTTCTGCCTTGTAGGCTCTCATTATATGTATAGAATCTCAACAAAGCACTTAATAATTTGGTGGGGGGGGATCATATAAGCAGACATTTGTCATTGCATCAAAGATCTGGATGTTTAACCAAATACTTTGCTATCTTTTCTTCTACATAGTCAGGAGATTTGTGATAAAACATGTTTCAAAATATCTTCATTATTAATAATATGTTATATATTAGTATTTCATATAATAAAATAAATAACATATTAATATAATTACAATATTATTAATGGAAATGACACAATATTCCTAGCACTATCTACTACTATCTCTCCTGAAAAGGCACATTTAAAAGTCATAGTTCAATTTTAACTATAGCATTTAATAATTGTAGCATTTATTAAACAACTATTTTGCCCACCTCAGAGATGCAAAGGCAAAAAAAAAGTAATAAGGGAAAGACAGTATTCTTAGAATGTATGCAAGAGATGGAATGTGATATACATGGAAGAACAAGTAGGCCAATACAGTTGGTACCCAGAATACAAGTCCCTATGTTATAAAGGACTTTCAGTGACCCCCCCCCAAAAAAGAAGGAAACATGTTTTTACGTTGGAAGAATTAGGAAACCACTTAAATTTCTTGAGTGGAAGATGACATGGTCAAATCTGTGCTTTCAGAATATCAATTAACAATGTACGGAAGGTGACTCAGAGGTGATAGATTACAAAGAGAAAGAGCATATAAAAGACTTATAAATTATAAAAGAAAGGCAAAAAGCGATATAGGCCTTAAATTGTCTGTTGGCCATGTCAATGGAAAGAATAGCATAAATTTGAAGGAGAAGGAAGAGAGAAAATTGATAGGGCCTAGCAAGTTATCAGATAAGAGAATGGAGGGAAAATGGAAGGAGAAACAACTCTTTTTGAAGATAATTCTTTTAGAATCTGGGTAATTAATTGGAAGACTATTAACAAAAGAAAAAAAGGAAATTATATAAAGAGAAAATTTTACAGGAAAATATTATAATTTCAATTTTGGATTTGTTGAGATTAAAATGTTTGTGAGAAATTTCAAATGGACATATCCAGTGAACAGTTGATAGTGAAAGAACAAGCTGTCATCTGTCATCCACTGACCTGTTTCCAACTTGCTTGTAATATAAGTCAATTACACCATTTTTGTAGATGATGTGAAGGTTTATGGTTCCACTCCAATTTCTTCTAATTCAAGATCTGAGTCTGCTCTGGGTGCACTTCTTGTCCCTGCTACCACTCCCAAATCACTATGTCTCTCACATCTCCTATTTTCTTTTGCTTTTCCCTTTTGATGTGCCCTATTGAACGTCAATCCTATTGGTAACAAATTGCTTTTTATTTCTGCCCTCTCCTTTTCACTCTCCTATCTCCTATAATCACTGAAGCTTGATTGCCTCAAGACAACTGTGGACTTCTATTCATTATCTTCAATATTGTATGCAGATTCTCTCATTATCCTGCATACATCCACTAAACACACACACACACACACACACACACACTGACACTGTGTTAGCAGAAAGAATATATATGATTCTGGCTGCTCATTGTCATTTTCCCAATTAACATAATCTAATCCAATCCACTTAAATTATTTTAAAAATTTATGAATGTGTTAAGAAGATTCAAATAGTAATAGGAGACTACTCTTTCATAATCTCTGTCACAGGCATGAAGGATCACATTCTTAACCTCCTCATCATTTACAAACATTTTACCTCCAAAAATCCTATCTAAACTTCATCTATCTGACCATATTTTAATGTTTCCATCTCTTTTTGTGACCCACCCTACCTTAAATTATTCTCTAGAATGCAAATTTTACCCTTCCCTGCTCCCTCAAATCATCAATTCTCCTTTGACCTTATTTTTTTTTTCCTTTAAAATCCTGATCATCAAGGTCAGAGGTGTCTAAATTGAGGATTCTTGACACCAAGAAGCAGACCCCAAATGCAACAGAAGTTAAATTAAAATGCATTTGGGAAATGTTTAACAAAATAAATTTAAAATATAGTACAACATAAAGTTAATTTGTATTTTTAAGCCAATATGTGTCCCCCATCTGTTTCTACAGACACTGCTGCTTAAGTTAATCTTTCTAATAATAAAAACACATTTGCATAGCCCTTTAAGATTTGCGAAGGACTTTACAAGTATATTTCATATTATTCTAGCAATTATCCTAGGGAATAGATGTTGGTTATACTGATGAGAAAACTGAGGCAAACAGAAGTTAATTGACTTAAGTGTCAAACTAGGAAGTGTATGGATATTGTCAAGTGTTCCTGATGCAAGTTTACTTCTTTCCTTTCCTTTTCTAAGGAAAGACATCATCCCATAAGCAGTTAATTATTGTTTGTCATTCATTTTCTAGAGAATCAGTGGCATCATGGGATAACTTTTTTTTTAATTTGCTTCCATTCACAATTCCAGGACAGGTGTTCCATTACTTCCCCCATTTCTTCTACCCTCTGTTACCTACAAAGTAGTTTTTAGCAGCCTAAATACTGGGCACTTTTTTTTTTTTTGCTTTTTGCTGAGGCAATTGGGGTTAAGTGACTTGCCCAAGGTCACACAGCTAGGATGTGTTAAGTATCTGAGCCCAAATTTGAACTCAGGTCTTCCTGACTTCAGGGTTGGTGCTCTATCCACTGTGCCACCTAGCTGCCCCTGGGCACTCTTTATAGAGCATACAGAAATGAGAGCTCCTCAAACTTGAGCACAAATACTTCTATACAATGCATATGAGTAAATCTAGTGATCCAGCTGTTCTGAAGTCAGTTTGAATGTGTGATGCTATTTGTACCCTCTGAACTGATCACTTGAGGTATGTAGGGTGTACATTTAGGGAAACAAAGCTGATGCTGCCTTCTATTATTTCACCCTTTCATCCTTAAGCAGAGACCAAGAGAGAAATAATTCCAATACTTTACCACATATATTTCTTCTTACACAGTCTAAGCTGAGAATGCTATATAAATAGGTCACCATGAAATGCAGCAATTGAAATTTTCTCCAATCAAAATTTAAAAAAAAACAATCATGGTCTTATTTCTATTAATTTTTGGAGGTTTTAGGTCAGTTAAAGTATTTTTGCTTCTATGTATGAAGGTTAAAAATCATTTTCCTCATAAAATACAAATTTTACCATTGAGTAAAAGTCAAAGCTAAAATTCTTTTTTTAAAAATTAATCAGGGGGGGCGGAGCCAAGATGGCGGAGTGAAAAGGTGACTTTCTGCCTCTCCTCCGATCTTCTCTCAAATCAACAATAAAATAAGCCTCTGAACTGATCTTCAAGTCAACAAACTCAGAAATATTTGGGCACAGCTCTCTGGATAACTTCATATCAGGTTAGTCGGACTCGGACAGAGAGATAAATAGACCACAACTGTGCAGGCCTGAAGTGAGGGTGGGACTCAGCTCAGAGTGGAAGAAATTCCAAACTCCAAATTCCAAATTCCAAACACCTGGAGTTTATCTGAGGCACTCGGGACACTCTGCCCTGATTGGGGGCAGGTGTTCTGGCAGACTTGCCTTGTTTAAGGAGTAATTCGGACTTAGTCCTCGCCCCCACCGGCCCAGCACCTTAAGTCAACTCGCCGAAGTGCCCCAGGGCAAAGCTTTTTGCAGCCGCCGCTTTTTTTTTTTCCTACCTTAAAGAGATATCCACACTGTCTAAAAAAAAAAAAAAAATATGATGAAGAAGCAAAAGAGAGCTCTCACCATAGACAGCTTTTATCAAGGCAAAGAAACGACCCCAGTGCCAGAGGTTCCTTTAGACAAAAATCCAGAGAACATCAGCCAGGACCATCACTGGTCCCCTTTTCAAAAGGCCTTTCTGGAAGACTGCATAAAGAACCTCAAAAGAGAGCTGGAGGATAAATGGGAAAATAAACTGAAATCAGTGCAAGAAGGATATGATACCCTGCAAAAGAGATATGAAAAAGACACCAATTTATTAAAAAATAAAATTAGTGAAGTGGAAAAAGAGTGCAATGAACAAATTGGCCAGTTACAAAAGGAGCTTAAAAAGGTAACTGAAGAAAACAACACTTTAAAAATAAGAATTGAACAAATGCAAGTGAATGACTCACTAAGACTTGAAGAATCAGTCAAACAAAAACAAAAAAATGAAAAATTAGAAGAAAATATGAAATATCTCCTAGGAAAAACAACTGACTTGGAAAATAGATCTAGGAGAGACAATCTAAGGATTATTGGACTTCCTGAAAGCCATGATGAAAAAAAGAATCTAAACACTATCTTCCAGGAAATCCTGAAAGAAAACTGCCCTGAGATTGTAGAATCAAAGGGCAAAATCACCATTGAAAGAATTCACCGATCACCTCCTGAAAGAGACCCCAAAATTAAAACCCCAAGGAATATCGTGGCTAAATTTCAGGACTATGGCACCAAGGAACAGATTCTGCTAGCAGCTAGAAAGAAACAATTCAAATTCCCTAGGTTTAATAATTAGAATCACACAGGATTTCTCAGCTTCCACACTGAAGGATCGAAGGGCATGGAACCAGATATTCCGAAGGGCAAAGGAACTTGGATTACAGCCAAGAATAACCTATCCAGCTAGAATGAGCATTATCCTCCAGGGAAGAAGATGGTCATTCAATGATATAGGTGAATTTCACCTATTTCTAATGAAAAGACCGGATCTGAACAAAAAATTCGACATCCAAACACAGAACTCAAGAGATGCATAAAAAGGTAAAAAGGAAAAGTCTCTTGAGAACTTTATTTTGACTAGGGGGATACTTAAAGTTTGGGGGTATAATTAACTAGATATTACTTTGATAATATGAAAAAGAGAACTAGAGGGGAAAATGTTGTCATACTGGGGAAAAGAGGGAAAAAGTGGTAAAATAAGATCTAAAAAAAAAAGGAGGTAAAAACAAGGTAAAATCTTGAAGAGGCAAAGAAAACCTAATATAATTGAGAGAAAGAGGGGAGGGAGGTGAGCACTGTGTAAATCTTACTCTCATCAGGTTGGGCTCTAAAAGTGTATATCAGACATTTGATTTCACGTAGAAACTTGTCTGTTGCTAAAGGGAAGTGGGAGGAAAAGGAGGAAAAGTAAGGGACAAACTAATAGAAGGGAAAATAGAGGAATCAGGGGAAAGGAGTAAAAACAGGGGGAGGGGATCTAAAGGGTGAAGTATTGTTTGGGGGAGGGGGTCATCAAAAGCAAAGTACTGAGGAGGGGGGAAGGGAGAAAGGGGAAAGGAAAGGGGAGTAATGTTTGGGGGAGGGGGTCATCAAAAGCAAAGTACTGAGGAGGGGGGAAGGCAGAAAGGGGAAAGGAAAGGGGAAAACATAACTTGGGTAAATAAGATGGCAGGACATAAAGAATTAGTTATTCTAACTGTGAATGTGAATGGGATGAACTCTCCCATGAAGCAGAAGCAGATAGCAGACTTGATTAAAAACCAGAATCCCACAATATGTTGTCTACAAGAAACACATTTAAAACATAGTGACACATACAGAATGAAGGTAAACGGCTGGAGCAGAAAATATTATGCTTCAGGTGAACAAAAAAAAGCAGGGGTAGCAATCCTTATCTCAGATCAAGTAAAAGCCAAGATAGATCTAATCAAAAGAGATAAGGAAGGAAACTATATTTTATTAAAGGGTACCATAGATAATGTAGCAATATCTATATTAAATATATATGCACCAAGTGCAATAGCACACAAATTCCTAGGGGAGAAATTAAGAGAGATGCAAGAAGAAATAGACAGCCAAACGATACTAGTGGGGTATCTCAACCTTGCTCTCTCAGAATTAGATAAATCAAACTACAAAATAAACAAGAAAGAAACTAGGGAGATAAACCAATTGTTAGAAAAGTTAGGTATGATAGATCTATGGAGAAAGTTGAATGGAGACAGTAGAGAGTTTACTTTTTTCTCAGCAGTCCATGGAACCTATACAAAAATTGACCATATATTAGGGCATAAAAACCGTAAAATCAAATGCAGAAAGGCAGAAATAGTAAATGCATCCTTTTCAGATCATGATGCAATAAAAATCACATGCAATATAAGTCCAGGAGAAAATAAACCAAAAGGTAATTGGAAATTAAATAATCTAATCCTGAAGGATGAATGGGTGAAAGAGCAAATCATAGACACAATCAATAATTTCATCCAGGAGAATGACAATAAGGAGACAACATACCAAAATTTGTGGGATACGGCCAAAGCTGTTATAAGGGGCAATTTTATATCTCTAGATGCTTACTTGCATAAAATAGAGAAAGAAAAGATCAATGAATTGGGCTTATTATTAAAAAAACTAGAAAAAGAACAAATTAAAAACCCTCAATTAAATACCAAATTGGAAATTCTAAAAGTAAAAGGAGAAATTAATAAAATCGAAAATAAGAAAACTATTGAGTTAATAAATAAAACTAAGAGTTGGTTCTATGAATCAACCAACAAAATAGATAAGCCTTTAGGTAATTTGATAAGAAAAAGGAGAGAGGAAAATCAAATTGTTAGTCTCAAGAATGATAAGGGAGAACTTTCCTCCAATGAAGAGGAAATCAGAGCAATAATTAGGAGTTACTTTGCCCAACTTTATGCCAGTAAATTTGATAATCTAAATGAAATGGAGGAATATCTACAAAAATATAGATTGCCCAGGTTAACAGAGGAGGATATAAATTATTTAAATAGCCCCATATCAGAAAAAGAAATAGAACAAGCCATTAACCAACTCCCTAAGAAAAAATCTCCAGGGCCAGATGGATTTACATGTGAATTCTACGAAACATTCAAAGAACAATTAATTCCAATACTACACAAACTATTTGAGAAAATAGGGACAGAAGGTATACTGCCAGAATCCTTCTATTAGACCAATATGGTGCTGATAGCTAAACCAGGTAGGGTAAAAACTGAGAAAGAAAACTATAGACCAATTTCCCTAATGAATATTGATGCAAAAATTTTAAATAAGATTTTAGCAATGAGATTACAGAAAGTCATCCCCAGGATAGTACACTATGATCAAGTAGGATTTATACCAGGGATGCAGGGCTGATTCAATATTAGGAAAACTATCAGCATAATTAATTATATTAATAACCAAATTAACAAAAACCATATGATTATCTCAATAGATGCAGAAAAAGCCTTTGCCAAAATCCAACACCCTTTCCTATTAAAAACACTAGAGAGTATAGGAATAAATGGGCTTTTCCTTAAAATGATCAGCAGCATCTATTTAAAACCATCAGCAAGCATCATATGTAATGGAGACAAACTAAAACCATTCCCCATAAGATCAGGAGTGAAACAAGGCTGCCCACTGTCACCATTACTATTTAATATTGTATTAGAAATGTTAGCTTTAGCAATAAGAGAAGAAAAAGAGATAAAAGGAATCAGAGTAGGTAATGAAGAAACCAAATTATCACTCTTTGCAGATGACATGAT